>CAJQZJ010034466.1:3134908-3156715 GCA_907164525.1 Lophiomys imhausi | reverse complement strand
TTTTTTTTTTAGTATTCCCCCAGTAACAAGGAGACACCTTTCACTGGCAGTACTGCCTTGTAGGCCCCCGGTGAATGAAGAGGCTCTTGGCCCTCATATGACTCCTGATCTGTGGTGAGAGAATGTTAGGCAGGGACACTCCACCCCAGAGGAACAAGACGGAAGGGTCAGGGGGTAGAGCATGGGAGGGTGGGGATGGAAAGCGGGAAAAGAGGACAATATGATAAGGATGTAACCTGAAGCAACAAACAAATAAATTTCTTAACTAAAAAAAAAAAAAAATGCAGGTGGCAGGGCTGAAAAACTGTGAATGGTATAGAGGATACAGCCATTCGGCCTGGTTTTGCAGACCTCCAGGTGTAGAGAAGACGTGGAGTTAAGGTAAAATACAAGAGAATTGTGGTATTGGCCCATGCCTTTGACTTCAGCGGAGACCGGGGGAGGGAGCACCATAGAGTTGGTGGTCTTATGTATTCTGGAGTCATTCGGAGCGGGGTGGTGAGGGTGCATACTCTTGGTCCCACCATTCAAGAAGAGTACACCCTTGGTCCCAGCTCCCAGCACACTGGAGACAGAAACGGGCAGATCCCGGAGCTCAGGGTCAGCCTGATGCAGGGCAAACTCTAAATAGAGAAAGACTTCGATCCAGGAGTGGTGGAACACATCTTTGATCCCTTCAGATGGGAAACACAGGTCCCTGATCCCAATAATTAGAGTTCAGAGACACACACATGGGATTTGGAGGGACCTAGGTTTGGAGGCTACTTACAAAAGGCCTTCTCGATGCAGGCAGATTGTCCTTTGGGATCTCAAAATATATACACTAGAGCTGGTTTAGCTCCAAGGTGACAGAATGATTTCTTCTTAAGAGGGCAATTGTCCTAGGGTTGGGATTGGGGCAGGGCTCTGTTCTTATCTTTCCAGGAGAATCAAAGCGTCCATTAGGGGAGCCCGGGGATGGCTGGACAGCGGAATCCTCAACAGAGAGCAGAATCAGGCACCAAGGAGGACGAGTGACCCAGTTGATTCTGCCTGGCAGACTTCCTCAATAGCTGTCTCCATTGGGGGCCTGCAACCACCACAGTAATCCAATGTCACTGGGACCGCTCAGCTCTACACAATGCCCCGGCAGGAACCTCAGTGAAGTCTTCAAGATCAGCTTCTGCCTACAAACCCCTTAGGTCATCTAAACAGCTGAGAACAGAAGGACTGAACATAAAAGGAGAGTACTAACAGTTTTAATCATTTTTCCCATTTGGGTTCGGGCCCCAAACAGGTCTACTATGACCCAAATCAGCAGGAAGTCACTTTAAGAGAGCGACGTCCCATGACCAGTGGATGGGGAAGGTGTTTCTCTGCCCTTCTTTTAGGTTATTTGAAGGATAACTGAAAACTCTGATATGTAGGGGAAGAGACTACAAGCTGATAAATGGTCCTGTCTTAATGGGTTTTGGAGGTTAGCCCCAGGGACTTCCTACTTTTCCTTTTCTGTATCCTTCTTCCTCTCCTATGTAGGAGTGCATGGGCTTGAGAAAAATGAGATATAGACATAGCACAGGAAGGTCCAAGAAGAAGGGGCAGATTATTGAATATGCCCTTATACCTTTGTATATTGATACAAAATTAGTAGTTTATTTGGCTAAAGTGGTATTGACCATTGTTTATTGTGCAAAGATAAGATTGTATTGGATTACATCGGTATTGATCTTTGTATATTGATACAAAATTAAGATTATAGTTGGCCACAATGGTATTGACCCTTACATATGGACGTAATATTAAGATTATATTGGGCTACATAGGCATTGATCTTGGTATATTGATACATAATTAAGAGTATATTTAACCACAATTGAATAGATCTTCGTATATTGACACAAATTTAAAGGTAACGCTTCCTAATGGTATCATACCTAGAGATACTTTAAAATAAAATGTGAAGCTCTGACCTCTTGATACCAACCGTCTAAAACGGTCTAGGATAGTTAAAACAAACTCCTAGTCATGCAAACATGTCACTTTGTTAGCTACTGTGACAGTCTATCACAGATATTCTCTAAACTACCCAGTAATCAAGTTGCTAAGAGACAAGCAACATTTGCTTATCTAAATACAAGAGATGGATAGGGCATCTTCAAAGACCCCAAGAGATCTGCAGAATATGGCATTCAAAGATGTTATCTTAAATCAAGATTTTTTTTGATATCGAGACATATCAGCGCCTGACAGCACCCCCTATTCTACTCCAAGTAGAAGATAAGCATCGAAGAACCTCCACTGTAAGATGGTTGAATTAGTGGCAAGCCTTTCTCTTGGCATGAAAAAACCCCTTGCACCAACTGCAGACAGACTGCTGTCCAAAAAGGACAAAACTTGGTAGCAGGGAAGTCGACAGCCTAACTCTGCCAAGACAGGGTAGGTAAGTCCTTCATAATCCCTGTTCTACAACAAATGTCTGTCAGAGAAACAGGACGCAAAGGCTGAAGATTGATGCTGGAATGTAGGGAGAGAAAATGGGAAATGTCCAGGCAGTCATTGGTGTGTTCTCTCTTAGTTTTGGAAGCTGCAGGCCCTGCACTTCCTATATAAGCAAATATATTTATCCCTCTCAGGTCTCTGAGGTGGTTGAAGAATAGAAAGCTAGAGTCTCATAGTTAAATTTTGAACTGTTTAGGAATCAAGAGGGTGTTATAGATATAAGAAGATACTCTTAAAAGTGTGTTGCAAGATAGTATGAATGTTGAGTCACATATAGACCTTTAAACTCATGGAGTTGGTTAGATAGTAGAATGTTGAAGTCAGGGGCCAAATGTGTATAAACTGGACATTGTGAAGGTATACTGGGCCATTTAACTCTTATAAATGTGGCATATTTATATCTATTGTTTTGTATAATACTTACTGTTATAAGAGAAGGAACCATCTGTTGGACTGAAAGGGGAAACTTCTGGGGGGAAGAGGGTGGAAGGGCGGGATAGGAAGGGGGAATAGGGAGGGGTTTGTTACTGAGATGTAACTTGAAGAAAAAAATAAAGTATTTTAAAAAATTTTAAAAAAATAATAATAAAAAAACCATTCAAGACATGAAAATGGAAATGGAAACAATAAAGAAAATACAGTCAGAGTTAAAAATGGAAATGGAGAGCCAAGGGAATAGAACAGGAATTGTGGATATCAGTACCAAAAATAGGATTCAATAGATGAAAGACAGGATCTCAGGCATGGAAGATTCAATGGAAAAAAATCAGTACAACATCCAAAGAAAATGAGAAAGCTAAAAAATCTCTCACCCACAACATCCAAGAAATCAAGGACTCAATGAAAAAAAGGAACCTAAGAATTTTAGGCATAGAGGAAAGAGAAGACTCCAGACTCCAGGGTCCAGGAAATATTTTCAACAAAATCATAGAAGAAAACTTCCCAAACCTAAAGAATGACATGCCAATAAAATTCCAAGAGGCTTACAGAACACCACACAGATTAGATCAGAAAAGAAACTCCTCTCGCCACATAATAATTGAAACTCCAAATATAGAGAACAAAGAAAGAATATTAAAAGATGTAAGAGAAAAAGGCCAAGTCATATAAAATGGCAGACCCATCAGAATTACATCTTACTTCTCCGCAGACACTTTAAAAGCCAGATGGGCCTGGGCAGATGTCCTACAAGCACTGAGAGAACATAGGTGTCCAGCCAGACTACTATACCCAGCAAAACTCTCTACCAACATAGATGGAGAAAACAAGATATTCCATGAGAAAATCAAATTCAAACAATATCTACCCACAAACCCAGCCCTACAGAGGATCCTAGAAAGAAAATTCCAACCCAGAGATGATAACTACACCCAAGAAAACAGAGGAAATCGAAATCTCCACAACAAATAAACAAAAAGAAGCACAAGACAACCACCTATACCAAAATAATGGCAAATAACAACCCCTGGTCACAAATATCCATCAACATCAATGGATTCAACTCACCAATAAAAAACACAGACTTACAGACTGGATCCGTAAACAAGACCCATCTTTTTGCTGCATACAAGAAACACATTTCATTACTGAAGATAGGCACTATCTCAACGTAAAGGGCTGGGAAAAGGTCTTCCAAGCAAATGGACCCAGGAAGCAAGCCTGAGTAGCCATCCTAATATCGAACAAAATAGACTTCCAATTGAAGTTAATAAAAAAAGACACAGAAGGGCATTACATACTCGCTAAGGGAAATATTCATCAAGAGGATATCTCAATATTGAACATCTATGCCCCAAATACAAAAGCACCGGCATTTGTAAAAGAAACGCTTCTAAAACTTAAATCACACATCGATCCCAACACTTTAGTAGTGGGAGACTTCAACACGCCACTCACAACAATGGACAGATCATCAAGACAGAAGCCAAATAGAGAAATAATGAGTCTAACAGAGATCATGAACCAAATGGACCTAACAGATATCTACAGAACATTTCACCCAAACAAAAAAGAATACACTTTTTTCTCAGCACCACACGGAACCTTCTCCAAAATTGACCATATAGTTGGACACAAACACAGCCTCAAAAGATACAAGAAAATTGAAATAACCCCTTGTATCTTATCAGACCACCAAGGAATAAAGCTGGATTTCAACAGCAAAAGAGTCAACTGAAAGGCTACATGCACATGGAAATTGAACAACTCTTTACTAGATGACTTTTGGATCAGGGAAGAAATAAAGAAGGAAATCAAAGACTTAAAATCCAACGAAAATGAAGACACAACATACCCAAACATATGGGACACAATGAAAGCGGTGCTACGAGGAAAATTCATAGCACTAAGTACCTTCATAAAGAAAATTCTGACAAGTCATATTAAGGAATTAACAACCAAACTGGGTGAATTGGAAAAAAGGAAGCAAATACCCCTAAAAAGAGCAGAAGGCAGGAGATCATCAAACTTAGGGCTGAAATCAACAACTTAGAAACAAAAAGAACTATACAAAGAATCAATGAAACCAAGAGTTGGTTCTTTGAGAAAATCAACAAAATAGACAGACCCTTAGCCAAATTAACTAAAAGACAGAAGGAAAAAAAAACCCAAATCAACAAAATCAGAAATGAAAAGGGAGAAATAACAACAGACATTGAGGAAATCCAGAAAATATTTAGGTCCTACTTTAAAAATCTATACTCCACCAAATTTGAGAACTTAAGCGAAAGGGACAATTTTCCCGATAGATTCCACCTACAGAAGCTACATCAAGATCAGATTAACAGATTAAACAGCCCTATAACTCCTAAGGAAATAGAAACAATCATTAAAAATCTCCCAAACAAAAAAAGCAAAGGGACAGATGCCCTTAGCATGGAATACTACCGGACCTTCAAAGAGGAGCTAACACCAATACTCTTCAAACTCTTTCACAAAATAGAATCTGAAAGAACATTGCCAAACTCATTCTATGAGGCCACAGTCACCCTGATTCCTAAAACACACAAAGACCCAACAAAAAAAAAGAACTTCAGACCAAATCTCCCTCATGAAAATAGATCCAAAAATACTTAATAAAATACTAGCAAACCGAATTCAAGAACACACCAAAAGTATCATACACCATGATCAAGTAGGCTTCATCCCAGGAATGCAGGGATGGTTCAACATATGAAGTCTATCAATGTAATTCACCATATAAACAAGATGAAGGAAAAACACCACATGATAATCTCATTAGATGCAGAAAAAGCATTTGACAAAATCCAACACCCCTTCATGCTAAAAGTTCTGGAGACAACGGGCATACAAGGATCATACCTAGAAATAATAAAGGCAATATACAGCAAGCCAGTGGCCAACATCAAATTAAATGGCAAGAAGATTGAAGCATTTACTCTAAACTCAGGGACAAGATAAGGATGCCCACTTTCACCATATCTCTTCAATATTGTACTTGATGTTCTTGCTAGAGCAATAAGACAACTAAAGGACATCAAGGGAATAAATATTGGAAACGAAGAAGTCAAATTATCCCTATTTGCAGATGATATGATAGTATACATAAGTGACCCCAAAAATTCCACCAGAGAAGTCTTACAGCTGATAAACACCTTCAGCAAAGTGGCTGGATACAAAATTAATTCAAAAAAATCAGAAGCCCTTCTTTATACAACAAACAATGGGCTGAGAAAGAAGTAAGGGAAACAACCCCCTTCACAATAGCCACAAACAATATAAAATACCTGGGGGTAACTCTAACCAAGCAAGTAAAGGACCTATACAACAAGAACTTCAAGCCCTTGAAGAAAGAAATGGAAGAGGCCTTTAGAAGATGGAAAGATCTCCCATGCTCATGGATAGGTAGGATCAACATAATAAAAATGGCCATCCTACCAAAAGCAATATATAGATTCAATGCAATTCCTTTCAAAATACCAACACAATTCTTTATAGACTTGGAAAGAGCTATTCTCAATTTCATATGGAACAACAAAAAAAGCCTAGAATAGCTAAATCAATCCTTTACAATAAAAAACATATGGAGGTATCACCATCCCAGATTTCAAGCTGTACTACAGAGCAATAGTAGTAAAAACAGCATGGTATTGGAATAGAAACAGACCAGTAGATCAATGGAATCGAATTGAAGATCCAGACATAGACCCACACACCTATGGTCACCTAATTTTTGACATAGAAGCCAAAACGGCACAATGGAAGAAGCACAGCATCTTCAAAAAATGGTGCTGGTCCAACTGGATGTCCACTTGTAAAAGAATGAAATTAGACCCATACGTATCACCTTGTACAAAAATTAAATCCAAGTGGATTAAAGACCTTAACATAAGGCTGGTCATCCTAAATCTACTAGAAGAAAAATTGGAAAAAACCCTCGAACTCATTGGCACAGGTGACAACTTCCTGAACAGAACACCAACAGCTCAGGACCTGAGATCAACAATCAATAAATGGGACCTCATGAAACTGAAAAGCTTATGTAAGGCAAAAGACACTGTCATTCGAACAAAATGGCAGCCTACAGACTGGGAGAAAATCTTCACCAACCCCACATCTGACAGAGGGCTAATATCCAAAATCTACAAAGAACTCAAGAAATTCAATGCCAAGAAACCAAATAATCCAATCAAAAAATGGGAGATGGAGCTAAATAGAGAATTCACAAAGGAGGAATCCCTAAGGGCTGAGAGACACTTGAAGAAATGCTCAACATCCTTAATCATCAGAGAAATGCATCTCAAGATGACTCTGAGATTCCATCTCACACCTGTCAGAATGGCTAAGATCAAAAGCTCAAATGACAGCACATGCTGGCGAGGGTGTGGAGAAAGGGGAACCCTACTCCATTGCTGGTGGGAGTGTAGGCTTGTGCAACCACTATGGAGGTCAATCTGGCGATATCTTAGAAAACTTGGAATAGCTTTGGCTCAGGACCCAGCCATAGCACTTCTGGGTATACACCCAAATGTCTCCTCACAGAATCATAAGGAAGTTTCCTCATCTATATTTATAGCAGCCTTATTTGCAATAGCTAGAAACTGGAAACAACCCAGATATCCCTCAACCAAAGAGTGGGTTAAAAAAAACTGTGGTACATATACACAATGGAATATTATTCAGCTATCAGGAGCAAGGAAATTATGCAATTTGCAGCCAAATGGATGGAACTAGAAAAGCTCATCCTGAGTGAGCTAACCCAGACTCAGAAGGATGAATATCGCATCTATTCACTTATAGTAGGATTTTAGCTATATAGTAGAGGATATCGATACTACAACCAATGCACCAAGGGGAACATGGACATAGACTTTCTATTTTTTATTCTTTTATTTTTATTCTTTTTTATCTGTTTGTCAGCTTATTTGTTTGGTTGGTTTTTTTAGTTCTCTCTCCCTGGCAATGAGACACTTTTCACCGATGATACTGCCTCGTAGACCCCCATTGTATGAGGTGGTTTCTGGCCCTCATATGACCTATGAACTGGGGTGAGATACTGTTATATAGGGACACTCCACTCCAGAGAAATGGGATGGAAGGGGTAGTGGGTAAAGAAAAAAAATGAAATGTGAAGTTTCGGCCTTCTGCTACTAATTGTCATAAACTGTTTAGGATAATTAAGAAATGTAAACTAGTAGTCATGCAAGCCTGTCATTTTGTTAGGTGCTATGACAGTCTACTATAGTTATTTTCTAAGCTAATCAGAAATCAAGTTGCAAAGACACAAGCAACGTTTGCTTATCCTAATATAAGAGATAGATAGGGCCTCTTCAAAACCCTCAAGAGATCTGCAGAATATGGCATTCAAAGATGTTCGCTTAACTTTAGATGTTTTTGATATCGAGACTTGTCAACTCCTGACAGCACCCCCTATTCTACTCCAAGTAGAAGATGAGCATCGAAGAATCTCCAGTGGGAGATGACTGAATTAGTGGCAAGCCTATCTCTTGGCAGAAAAAAAAAAAAAACCTTGCTCCAACTGTAGACAGAATGCTGTCCAAAAAGGACAAAACTTGGAAGCAGGTAAGTCGACAGCCTAGCTCTGCCAAGACAGGGTAGGCAAGTCCTTCATAACCCCTGCTCTACAATCAATGTCTGTCACAGAAACGGGGCCAAACAACTGAAGATCAATGCTGTAATATAAGGAGAGAAAATGGGAACTGTCCAGGCAGCCACTGGTATGTCATTTCTTAGTTTTGGAAGCTGCAGGCCCTGCACTTCCTATATAATCAGACATATTTATCCCTCTCAGGTCTCTGAGGTGGTTGAAGAATAGATAGCTAGAGTCTCACAATTAAAGTTTGAGTTGTTTAGGAATCAAGAAAGTGCCCTGGATCTAAGAAGATGTTTCTAAAATTGTGATGCAAGTTAGTATGAAAACTGAATTACATATAGAACTTTAAACTCATGGAGATGGTTAGATAGTAGAATATTAAAGTCAGGTGCCAAATGTATATGGACTGGACAATGGGAATGTATGCTAAGCCATATAACTCTTATAATTGTGGCCTAATTACCTCTGTTGTTGTGAATTGTATTTATTATTATAAGAGAAATAGCCATTTATTGAACTGAAAGGGGAAGCTGTTAGGGGGGAAAGATATATCTTAAACTTAAAAAAAAAACAGGATGGGGATGGGTGGGTTGAGGTGGAAGAGGGTGGGAGGATGGGACTAGAGGGGGGAGTAGGGAGGGGATTGCGACTGAGATGTAACTTGAAGAAAAAAATATTAATTTTTTAAAAAAAGAAAGAGAATTTCAGACCAATTGCCCTCATAAGCATTGTTGCAAAAATAGTCAATAAAATACTTCCAAACTGAATCCAAGAACACATGAAAAAATATCAACCCTGATCACATAGGCTTCATCACGCTGAAAGAAAAAAATCTACATGAGCATCTCATTAGATGCTTAAAAAGCCTTTGACAAAATCCATCACCACTTCATGATAAAATTCTTGGTAATATCAGGGAAACAAGCCCCATACCTAAACATAATAAAGGCAACATACAGCAAGTCAATGGCCAACATCAAATTAAATGGAGAGAAACTTAAAGTAATTTCACTAAAATCAGGAACAACACAGGATGATCACTCTCCCATATCTCTTCAACTTAGTACTTGAAGTTCTAGCTAGAGCAATAAGATAACTAAATGAGATCAAGGGGATACAAATTGGAAAGGAAGAAGTCAAAGTACCTCTATTCACACATCATATGGTAGTTTACATAAGTGACTCCCTAAAATTCTACAAGAGAACTCTTACAGCTGATGAACACCCTCAACAAAATGGCTGGACACAAAATAAATACACCAAAAAAAATCAGTACCCTTCCTTTTCACAAACAATAAATGGGCTGAGAAAGAAATTAAGGAAACACCCTTCACAATAGCCACAAATAATATAAAATATCTTGGTGTAACTCTAACCAAGCAAGTGAAAGATCTGAATGACAAGAACTTCAAGTCTCTGAAGAAAGAAATAGAAGAAGATATCAGAAGATGGAAAGATCTCCCTGCTCATGGATTGGTAGGATTAACATAATAAAAATGACCATCTTACTAAAAGTTATCTACAGATTCAATTAAATTCCTATAAAAATTCCAACACAATTCTTTACAGATCTGGAAAGAGCAATTCTCAACTTCATATGGAAAAAATAAAAAACCTAGGATGGCTGAAACAATCCTGTACAATAAAAGAACTTCTGGAGTTATCACCATCACTAATTTCAAGTTGTAATAGAAGGCAATAGTAATAAAAACTGCATGATATTGGCATAAAAACAGATTGATCAATGGACTCAAATTGAAGACATAGAAATAAAGCCACATACCTACGAACATTTAATTTTTGACAAAGAATCCAAACCATACAGTGGAAAAAAGGAAGCATCTTCAACAAATGGTGCTGGTCTAACCTGATATCTGCATGTAGAAAAATGAAAATAGACCCATGTTTATCACCCTGCACAAAACTTAAGTCCAAGTAGATCAAAGACCTCAACATAAACCCGGATATACTAAACCTAATAGAACCAAAAGTGGGGAATAGCCTTGAATGCAATGGTACAGGAGACAACTTCCTGAATATAACACCAACATCTCAGGACCTGAGATCAACAATCAATAAATGGGACCTCATGAAACAGAAAAGCTTCTGTAAGGCAAAGGACACTGTCAATAGGACAAAATGCCAGCCTACAGATTGAGAAAAGATCTTCACCAGCCCTACATCTGACAGAGGACTAATTCCAAAATATATAAAAAATTCAAGAAATTAAACACCAACAAACCAAATAATCTAATTATTAAAAATGGGCTACAGGGCTAAACCAAGAATTCACAAAAGAGGAATCTCTAATGGCAGGGAGGCACCTGAAGAAAGGATCAACATCCTAACAACCTTAGTCATCAGGGAAATATAAATCTGTAGAGAAAGGGGGGGAGGATGGGAGAAGGGAGCAAGAGAGAGGGACAGAGAAGGGGAAGGATGGGGCTATGATGATTGGTATGTAAAATAAAAAAATAAATTAAATTTTAAAAATAACATTCCTCCCAGAGAAAAGAAAGAGGCTTTTAGAGTCAGGAGGCTTAGAGTCGTGGCTTGCGAGTCTCCTTCCCAAGCAATAAGCAATGGCTGGGGGAAGAAACTGATCAGTTAGAGATGCCTGAAAGTTGTACAGGGTGCTCTAGGGATGTAGATGTCCTGAGTCATTACCCATGCTGCAGTGGGGTTTTCTGTGATATAGCTACTCCTGAGTCACCCAGCATCCTATAAGGAACTGCAATGAGCCCATTGGTTTACCAAGCTCACTTGGGTGGAATTGCTTCCTTCATCTGTCATTGGCACCTGCTTGTGGTAAATAGATGTTTGTTCATGTCTCCCTAGGAAAAGTCACACAACACCTAGCCAGAACAGAGTCAAGAAATATTACAAAGGCATTCAAATTGCAAAGAAAAAAAACAAAACTATCTCTATTCGAGAAGGTGTGGTGTTATATATGAAAATGTTAAAGATTCCATACATGCACATGACTGTTAGAACTACTAAGTAACTAGGAAGTAGTGGAATAGGAAAAACACAGTTTACCTGTACCTGGAAAGTTGGCTCAGCATTAGAAAACTGATCAGTGTCATTCACCATGTCAACAGACAGAAAACCAGGTCTCAGAGAGAAAGAGGAGAGTGTGCAGAAAGGGAGGGCAGAGAGGGAAGGAAAGAGGGAAGAGAGAATAAAAGGGAGGAGGGAATAAGAGAGAGGGGGCAAGCTTGCAAGGTAAGAGGATAATTCACAGGAGTCAATTCTCCTGGACACCTTGTGGGTTCTAGGAGTCAAACATGGATCCTTGGGTCTGAACACAAGCACCTGTATGCTATGAGCCATTTTGCTACCCTGAGAGAAGAAGAGCATTTTCAGACGTTTGCAGCCAACACCATACTTGATGACAAAAGAATGATTTCTTTTTTTGTAGCATCTCAGTGTATTTTAATAAAAACCTTACAGGAACAGCCCAGGAGCCAGACACCATTAAAAACACAAGCTTGCTCAAAGAACAATTCAGATATAAAAGCAGGGCAAAAGAAGTCAAAGTATTGTTATTTGTAGATGATAGGCTAGTATATGCAAGTGACCCTAAAAATCCCACAAGCAACTCCAACAGTTGATAAACATTTTCATAAAAGTAGCTGCACAAAAAATTAACCCACTAAAAATCAGCCACTCTCCTATCTCCAAATAATTGTGCTGAGAAAGAAATCAGTGAAACACCTTTTCTAATAAACCCAATAATATAAAGTGTCTTGGTGTAATTCTACTCAAGCAAGTGAAAGACATGTACAATAAAAACTTTGTCTTTGAAGACAGAAATTGAAGAAGATAACAGAAGATGGAAATATCTCCCATGCTCATGGATCAGTAGGATTAGCATAGTAAAAATGGCCATCCTACAAAAAGTAATCTACAGATTCAGTGCAATCCCCATCAAAATTCCAACATAGTTCTTTACAGACCTTAAGATGACAATTCTCAACTTCATGTGGAAATAAAAAGGCCCAACATAGCTAAAACAATCCTGAACAATAAAAGAACTGCTAAATGTCTCATCATTCCTGATGTCAAGTTGTACTACAGAGTTATAGTTATAAAAACAGCATGGTTGATATAAAAAAGACAGTTTTTATATAAAACAGAATTGAACCAAAGACCCATAGATAAACCCACACACATATAGACAATCGATTTTTAATAAAGAATCCAGAAATGCACACTGAAAAACAGACAGCATCTTTAACAAGTGGTGCTGGTCAAACTGGACAGCTGCATGCAGAGGAATGAAAACAGATCTATACTTATCACCCTGCACAAAACTCAAGTCCAAGTGATCGAAACACCTCAACATAACACCAGATACACTGAGCCTGATAGAAGAGAAAGTGGGGAATGGCCTTGAACTTATAATATCGCAGAAGGTAACATTCTGAACAAAATACCCATAGTACAGGCACCAAGAACAACAACCAATAAGTGGGACCTCATGAAACTGAAAAGCTTCTGCAAGGCAAAGGACACTGCGAATCAGAAAAAAACAGCAGCCTACAGAATAGAAAAAGAGTTTTACCAATTCCACATATGATAGAGGAGAGGACTAATATCAAAAGTATATAAAGAACTCAAGAAACTAGACATCAACAAACTAGATAATCCAATTAAAATGGGGTACAGATATAAAATAGAATTCTCAATAGAGGAAACTCAAATAGCTGAGGAACATTTAAAGAAATGTCCAACATTTATTTAGCCATCAGAGAAATGCAAATCAAAACTACTTTGAAATTCCATCTTTCACATGTCAGAATGGCTAAGATCAAAAACACTAGTGACAGCTCATGCTGGCAAGGACGGAGAGCAAATGGAACATTTCCCCATTGCTGGTAGAAGTGCAATCTTATACAGCTACTATGAAAATCAATATGGCAGTTCCTCAGAAAGTTGGAAATCAATCTACCTCAAAATTCTGGCATATAACTTTTAGGCATATACTCAAAGGACGCTCTATCCTACCACAAGGACGCTTGCTCAATCATAGTCATTGTGGTTTTATTCATAACAGCCAGAAACTGGAAAAGACCTAGATGTCCCTCAACAGAAAAACAGATAATGAGAATGTTGTATATTTATACAGTGGAGTATCATTCAGCTGTTAAAAATATGACATCATCCAATTTGCAAGCAAGAGTATGGAAACAGAAAAAAAATCATCCTGAGTGAGTTAATACAGACCCAGAAAGATATATATGTATGTATTCACTTATAAGTGGATATTAGCCATTTAGTAAATTAGCCAAGCTACAATCAATAGACCCAGAGAGGTTAGGTAAAGAGCCGGGTTATATGGGGGACTCATGAATATGCACTAAAGAACTCTATGCTTCTAGGGAAGAAACTTTCTTTCTATTCCAAATTGGTTCTTCCTGTCATCTGATGGGTAAGCCTTTCTGCCATGGTTGGATGAGTGTGCAGTCTGCATCAATTATTATGGTGACAACTGGTACTTTTACTTGCTTTTTTGTTTTGATTTATCTGAAGTCTAGGTAGGACAGTCAGTGATATTTACAGATCCCTTAAAATATATCTACATAAAAGCTTCAAAGAAGGCTGAGTATGGTGGCACACACCTTTAATACTAGCACTCAGGAGGCAGAGGCAGGAGGATCTCTGAGAGTTCAACACCAGCCTGGTCTACAAAGAGAGTTGTCAAAACTTGTCAAAATTTGTTCACTGGAACATTCTGACTTGTGTTTATGCTTTGCATACTGCATTTCTATTGATAATTTACATACAAATAGGAAAACTGCCAACACTTGAGTTCTGTTCCCCATTTTTTCACTTGTCATTATATACTTAGGTACCTCTCAATCCTGTGAGGGGAAATATCTATCATTCAGAACTACCAATAAGAAGAAGAAGAGGGAGTAACAATTTAGGGTTTTTGATTTGATAATAAAATGTTTCCCTTTGCTGTGGATTCTTAAGCACGATCTCTGAGTTCACAGCAAGCTGGCTGGAGATCCTTGAGAAGAATCACTACACCTTTGCACAGATGATACACAGATTTGTGTCTTCTCAAAGTCCAACCAGATAGGCCTCACTTCCAGTTGCTGCAGATGTGGAAGTGCAGACGTGTTTTTGAAGAGCTGAGCAATTTCTACAACCAGACTCTGGAAAGGGAGTTTGTGATTTGGAAGACCAGCTTAATTCTGGTCACTTCTAATAGAACCCAGTATGACAGGACCAGGCCTATAAGGGTGAGGTTTCTCCACCTCTCCAGTAGAGGGCAAACTTGCAAGGCTTTTTAACTGGTTATTTTTTGGGGTGCTTTAACAACTATGAGCCCTGGTCCAAATACTCCCTTATTTAATCCCTTTAACTGTGAGTGAGTGTTAGAGAACAGAACAGCAGCCTTGAATTCCTACTAAGATCTAATGAGGTCTACTAAATGAGATCAAAATTTCACTCCTCCTCAGCATTGTACTGAATATTCTAGATAGAACAATAAGGCACTAGTAATAATAAAGAATAATGATGATGATGATGATTATTATGATGATGACGATGATGATGATTTGCATATTAGACAAAAGTAAAGAAGGAAGGAGGTTATATTCAGAGACAATATTACATAGAGGATGCCAGGAAAACAACAAAAAAAGAACTGGCAAAATTGCAGAATATAAAGCAATACACAAAACTAGGTTCTCTTTCCTTTTACTTTTTTATTTCAATTCTATCTTTTTATTCAGTAAAATTGTTTTATTCTAACTAGCACACAAATAAAAGCATCACACAGATACTTTAAAGAAGACCCTGAAATTCGTCCAGTCTCACACTCTCTGTACCTCTCGATGAACTGCACAGTACAAAAGCCTTTCTGAAGCAATGGAGCTCCACTTCAGCTTCTCACTCTCACTGTCAATAACATTTTTATTCACCTATCCACCACAACAAAAATGAAAAAAAATATGACAGAGTTGAAACTAGGAAGAAAAATACTTTTATCTCCTCTTTTGTGGATCATGAGTCCTTTTGCCTTGTAATCTTTTCTTAACTCATACATAAAAATTAAAATTGTACATATTTATGGGATCCAATGTGACTTTTTAATGCAAGTACTGATTGTTGATATTTAACTTGAATCAAGCATGCCTATCTCCTCAAACATTTATCATTTGTATCATAAAAACATTCAAAATACTTTCTTCAAGTTTCCAGAAATGCATAAACATTATCACTGTATTAACTTTTTTAGATTCCATACCCAAGTGGCATCATGTGATGCTTGTCTTTCTCTGCCTGGCTTATTCATTTAACATAATGACCTCTGTTTCCATCCGGTTGTCTCAGAACACATGATTCCATTTATTTTACATGTATCACATTTTCTTTATCCATTCTTCAGTGTATGAACTTGTCTCTTGTTACCATTTCTTGACAGTTACGAGTTCTACTGCAAAAAACATGAGATGCTGACTAAAGAACTCAGCAGGCAAAGGCACTTACCGCAGACCTGACAATCTGAGTTTGGTACTCATACCCACATGATGGGAAGCGAGAACTGACTCCCAAAAGTTGTCCTCTGGTCTCCATGTGTGTGTCATGACATAAGTGCACACACACACACACACATACACACACACACACACACACACACAAATAAATTAATTAATTAAGTAAATAAATAAATAAAATGTAATTTTTTTAAAATAACATCAGAGGGTGGAAGTCTCTTCACCATTAATTTGATTTACCTTGTGTACATACCCAGTAATTTGATTGCTGTATCATATGGTAGTACAACATTTCATTTTTTGGTGGAATTTCATACAAATTTGCATAATGGCTGTGAAACATACATTCACACCAACAGTAGAAGGGTTCCCTTTCCTCCATACCTCCACCAGCACTCAGAGTCTCTAGTCTTTTATGCTAAAGTGAGTTGATCTCTCTGGTAACTGTCAGACTGATTTTCTATTTCATGTACCTGTTGGCTATTTGTATATAGTCTTTTGAGAATTTTTGAGTACATTATACGAAAAGGTATCTGCAACAATTTCCCAAGAAGCAAAGTTTATTGTGTATAAATTCTCCTACAGTGATCTCCTTTGTTTCAATGTTTTATTATCTAGAATGGGTGCATATGGACACATCATGATCTTCTCTCTAAACTCATGCACGTTCTTACATTCCCATGACAAAAGTTTTTTTAACGATTTATTTATTTATTTTACATAGGTGAGAACTTTATCTGCATGTACCCTTCATGCCGGAAGAGGGCATCAGATTCCCGTATAGATGGTTATGGTTGCTGGGAATTGAACTCTGGACCCCTGGAAGAGCAAACAGTGCTCTTAACCATTGAACCATCTCTCCAGCCCGATAAAATACTTTAAAGTAAATATCAATACCAGGTCAATGTCCTTCAGCTTCTACTCACAACAGACAACACATTTAAATTGTAAATACAAGAATAGAATACAGAGCCCATAACACAGCTCATTGGATAAAGCACTGACTCTACAAAGTTGTTCTCTGACCTTCACAAGTGCTCCTTAGCATGTGTACCCACACATATACATAATGCACACACATATAATTAGTATAAATAACTTGTTAACTGACAAAGAATGTAATCCAAATACAAAACAAGATATAGATTTGGAGAGATAAAAAGCTTGTACCCAGAATACTTTTTAAAATTGTTGACAGTTATTTTGTGATAGGCCACACAAGTCTAAGCTAACCCCAGTATTTAAGACTTATAAGAAGATAATACTTAAATAATTTTACAAAATAAGTTTGGATTTCAAAGATTCTACCATAAGAAACACCATGATATATTTCCACACTTAGACAACTCCACATATGAATAATGCCTTGCATATAGGAGTTTCTTCACTAACTTTTTAAACCATAGATCTTATTTTTAAAAGATATGTCTTAAGGGAAAAGGTAAGAAATTACCCACAGTTTGTAATGTTTGTACTTTATATGCTTAATAGTGGTATCAAAACTACCCTCCTTGAATATATACATGATTCTAGTTTGGCCTTAGTATAAAATTGACATAACCGTACCATAACTAACCCGTGCCTGTCACAATTTTCACTTAACTGCTTTACATGAACACCAAGGCTTATATATGGCTGCATCATTTGTCTCCAGAATAAAAGCATGTAGCCCAGGCATCCAGACATGGTTTGAAACCTAACCTTTTTCAGTTGGGCGTAGTGTCACATGTTCAATCCGAACACTGGGAAGGCAGGGGCAGCTCTGATCTACATATCAAGTTCCAGGACATCCAGAGATACATAATAGAGACATTACTTTTCCATAAATAAGTACTCATCGGCTTCATTTTGAAAGCATCTGTTCCATCATTGGATTCCCATATAATCTATATCATCCCAATCATTAGCAATCAATAACTAACAATCAAAAAAAATAAGCAGTCAACTTCTCTAAATAAAAACAAGATTCGGTCCTTCAATAAGGCCTAATACAATATTTTCCCATCTCCCCTAAAGATAGCTAAACTTCATGGTTTCTGTGAGCTGTGAAAAGCTGATCATCCTGTATATACAGCAGAACAACATCTGAAGATTGTAGCAAAACAAGACTGTTTAGAGGATCTGCTGTCAATTATAGCTTACAGAACATTTAGCAGAGGGATACCAGATAGGATTATCATAAATATCTGCCACCACTTTCATCTTGCCTTCAGTAACCCTAACAATAACATCTGAAATCCTTTCTTCCTGACGCATCCATAAACAATTAGCATCTCTTTGTTAAACTCTAATTGATCTTCCCACACAGCTGTGCCACTGCACAGCTCAAGAAAGAGGGCTCAATCGTCAAGACAGTTATTAATAATGTCATAACAAACTCTAAGGGCCTGGGGAGTTCAAGAAAAGCAGGTCAACCCACATCCTTTCAGAAAATAAAACCACAGACCATATCTTATATGGCCTTTTCTCTTAAATATAAATCCAGGGTGGGAGGCACAGGAACGTAAAGGTGAAGAACACGGCCTCTTCAACCAGACTGTATGCATTTGAACCAGGTTCACCACTGACAAAGTCGTGTGAATGGGACATCTCACTACAGCCTCAGTGTCCCAGTGTGCTTGTCTATGAAACAGGGCTTGTGGTGGGTTATTGACATGTTAGGTTGACAGCTCTAAAGATCTTAGAGGAGTGCCTTGAATATGTTAAATGTTTGCTTTACTTACAGAAACAATGCATATTATTTATTTTATTTTATTTATCCTCTTAGCAGGATGGTTGGGTTGGCTTATCAATTTTTTTCCATACACCTGTGGCCTAACCACATCTTCAGTAACAGCACTGCTGAAGAGCAGTAGTCAGACAGCACACACAATAATCCATGCCTCAGCAACACCATGGCTAACAGAGAAACAACCAGAATACTGCAAATATTCACTGAAAGACCCAAGTCATTTCTAAACCTTAGAGTTTTTCACCCTTCAAAGTGACACAATGTAGAATGACAACTTCCCCACCCCTTTCTACTTGAGAAACTCCAAACTCTGTTTGTCCCAGAAATATCTTGACATGTTAGAGGATTTGAGCTTCAGGAAATAAAATCCTCTACAGTGGAGGATTGAGACATCCATAAATATGACATGAAATTGCTTCACAGAGTAAAGAAGTGAATCCTCTCTAACAAAAGACTAAGATGTGGTCTCCATCGGTGTGCCTTCCCACAATGATATAGCTTATCTGGAAAATCCAGTGACCAACAAGCTGGTCTTCATACTGACCACATTAGTCTATCATTAGCAGAATCACTGATCAAAAATAGACTTTAAATGAACACATTTCACATTTCACAGAAAGGCTGTGCCTTACGTGTTTTTCACTGCCATCTACAGCAGCTTTTCTTCTCTGTCCTCAGGCCTGCCATCTCTTGACTACAAGGGGTCTGCCTCAATGTCAAATCATAAATTCACATAGCATACACTCCAGGAGGGAAGGAACGGAGCCAATCCTTCTATCTCCATTTATCCTTCCCAGAAGTGCCCTCCACTTCAATCCAGAAGACTGGACTTTCTATCTCCTTGTCTAAAATGATATCACATGATCAGTTATAAGAAACTGTGTGACAGAATTCAGTATTTCCAGCCTCCATTGTGGGGGCAGGGGAGGACAACAAAAAGGAAGCAGAATGGCCACTGAATAGCCAACAACAACATCTATCACACCTGCTCTGAAGCCTTTTCCCTGAGTTTCCATCTGGGAAATCCTTAATCGTCCTTTCAGAAACAATGCATCTGCTGCTTCCTTGGCAAACTCCTGGCCCAGCCCAAGACAGAGTTGAATTTCTTGAGGTACTGTAGTGATTTACATGTGTATACATCAATGTTCCCTGCTTGCATGTGATTGTCATTAGTATCTGATTCCTCACTAGAGTAAATTCCTCCAATATGGAGACTGTATATTAACCACTACACTCCACATGTCTATTGGCATGATTGTAAAAGGTAGACCAAATTATTTAACTATGATAATCAAACTATTCCTAAATGATCATGCTTATGCTGTTTTACAGTAGACAGCATGTAAAACTTACCAAATAATCTCTGAAAGAAACTAAAGGGCAAACTGATTGTATTGATAATCACCAGGGCAACTGTCATAGTTTGAATAAAAATGGCCCCCATAGGCCCATAGAGAGAGAGACACTACAAGGAGGTGTGACCTTATTGGAGTAGGTATGGTCTTGGAGGAAGTGTGTCCCTGAAGGGGGAGAGGGCTTTTGATTTCAGAAGCACAAGCCATGCCTAGTAGTGCACTGTCTCTTCCTGATGCCTGAGGACACAGACATTGAAGTCTCAGCTATTTCTCCAGCACCATGTCTGCCTGTGTGCCACCATGCTTCCCACCATGATGATAATGGACCAAACCTCTGAAACTGTAAGCCAGTCCCAATTGAATTTTTCTATTGTAAGAGTTGCTGTGGTTCTGGTGTCTCCTCACAGCAATAAAACCCTAGCTAAAAAGTAACTAATGTTACTCTTTCCATTATATTTTGTCTGGAATAGCAGAACAAATAAAGAAGGGAATAGCCAACATTCATCTGTCCTGGCCCTACCCAAGGAACAGAGATTTTTAAGAAGTTGAGAGTGTGTGCTACATGCACGCATTGTCTGGGTTTTAGAAAAGGAGATATTAACCCCCACCCCCTAGGTTGGTCTTAAAAATAATGACCAACCTAGTAGTACAAAGAGTTCTTGGATCTCTCCAGAGTCAGGGATAGAAATGTTCTCAAGCCAAACATGTAGCTCAGAAATTCTCTGAGACTACTAGATTCACTTCAAAAGAACTTAGAACCCTATTCACCAAGACTCACTAGCCAAAGATGAGACAGGTTCAACATCATTAAAAATAATTACAGTAAGTTGAAACACATCACATGTGCTTAAGATTACAAATCACTAACTCTACTCTTTGGGTTAGATTTGGCTTGGCTTTTTGTTTTTGCTTTATTTTAAGTTTTTTTTTTTATTACTTCAAGTTACAACTCCATCCCAGTCCCCTCTCTCCACCCCTCCAGGTCCCACCCTCCCACCCTCCTCCCCCTCTCCCACCTATCCTACACCTCCAGAGTGGGCTGCCACTACATATCAGCCCCCCTCAGTTCATCAGTCATATGAGTGTTAAGAGCTTCCTCTTGCATTGGGGGCCTCTATGGCAACTCTATGAGGACAAAGTGTCCCACTAACTGGTAACAATGTCTATGTCCCTGTTCCTTTTGGCGTGTTGATTGTAGGATAGTTATCCTATACTATATGGCTAAAATCCAATTATAAGTGAATAGATGCCATGTGCATCTTTTCTTATGTGTACAGACTTTCTGATTTATTGTAATGTTCCACCTACTTTATGTGTTCAAATTTTTCTACAATGAAATATCTTTATAATAGTTTCCTAGTTTAAAATATTAATAAAGTGGACCAGGTATAGGGGTGCATGTCTGTAATCCTTCAGCACTTAGAAGGCTGAGGCTAGATGATTGCAAATATGAGGACAGCATAGTGAGTCCAAGTTTCATGTGCGCTATATCGTGAGACCCCAAGTTAGATAGATGATTGATAGATTTATATAGAAAGAAAGAAAGATAGGTAGATAGATAGATAGATAGATAGATAGATAGATAGATAGATTGATAGATAGATAACAGATGAATAGATAGATAGATAGATAGATAGATAGATAGATAGATAGATA
>CAJQZJ010034466.1:3108013-3134898 GCA_907164525.1 Lophiomys imhausi | reverse complement strand
TAGATAGATAGATAGATAGATAGATAGATAGATAGATAGATAGATAGATTAGATAGGTAGATAGATAGACAGACAGACAGACAGACAGACAGACAGACAGACAGACAGACAGACAGATAGATAGATAGATAGATAGATAGATAGATAGATAGATAATCACAAGGCTTATAAGGTATTGAATAGAATTTGACCAGTGGTCTGTAAAGAAAATACTCCTTAATGAAGTTGAACAAAATCTGCTCTACTATTTTCTAGGGTTATGGTGGCAAAATGCCTCAGACTGGATTATTTAACAGAAGTTTATTCCTCATAGTTCTGGGGGCTAATGTTTCAGGATTAGTAAGAGGTTTGGTCCTCAGACAGTCACTGTCTCACTCAGGCCTCATATGGACTTTTCTTTATATGTACAGACTTCCTACCATCTATCCATGGTTCCAGATTTATCCTTTTATAAGGATACCATTCACCTTGGATTAGAGACCATCATAACAACAGCATTTTACATTTAAAGATTCTTTCCAAATATAGTTACATTTTGAGGTATTGGGCACTAGGACTTCAACACATGGATGGAGAAGAAACATAATTCCTCCAGAACAGTTGTCATCGTTACTAATTCTCCATCATGACCTAACACGCTGGGAACCTTACTTGTCAACCTCTCTCTACAACCCTTTAAGAAAGCCAGAAATTAGAAATTAGGTCAGGTTTGATGGGGAAACTTCATGTCAATTTATTCCTGAGCTAAGCCTCTGAAAACATTAAAAAGCCTAAAAGATATGAGATCCATGCCTAGAAGAGAACAGAATTTATGTGGGAATGAATTTGGGGTGTGCAGTTTCCCATTCAAACCCATTGAACTTGTCAGAGCTTGGATAATCAATGTCTTTCTGACTTTGCTTGAGGCACCTTATTCCATGCAGAGAGTGGACATGTGCAAAGAAAGCATGTCTTTGTTGCATACAAGGCTGCAAAGAGTCAACACAAACTCCTCTGTGCACCATCTGCATTAACAGGGAGAGACAGAGGCAGCTTCCTGCCATGAGCAGCAGCAAGGCTAATCCTCCCAAGTCCAACAATCCCCAAGCGGGCCCCTCCACATGTGCTTTCTACCTAGATACTCTGCCAATTCTCATTCAGAGGTTCAGCCAGAATAGGCAGGGCATTCTATTCACAGGTGGTTGGTTTTCTTCCTCTTCCAAATGTTCTAGGCACCTAAACAAATCACAGCACTCTTCCCTCTCTTCTCCCTCCCTCTCCTATCAGTCTGCCAATGAGATGCAAAATTGTAGTTATTTAATTGGTATTGTTTTACCAATTTAAATGAGGTAATATTTCCAAGGACTCTCCCAGCCCTATCATTATGAAAGCTAACTTTAACCCAAGATATTCTCTAAACAAACATGTTGGCTGAGCTGTCATCATTGTGGGTTCAAAGGCTTCACAGGCCTGCCTGCATTGTGTCGTGTCTTTTCACATCAGCTAAAAATATAGGAAGTTCCTTTTCTGACACAGCTCGGAACAAGTTTGTACATTTCTGCAGAGACTTTTGTATACCACTAATACTGAACAACTCAGCACTAATGCCTGCATTTTTCCTTCTTATCACCTACTGATACAAAGTGGTTCTTGGTCATTCATCCATTAGGTTGGCATAACTAATTACATAAATCACACACTTTTATATATCCACCAAGATTCCCACAACCACAATTCCCAATAATTTTATATTCCTTATTATCCCCAAATTTATACTCCAAAACAATCAACCAAGTAAATTCTGTGCAAGGCCTGTGGGAAGAAGTGGTAGCAGACATATTACAGACAGAGCCAAAGGAAAAGGAAGGATCCAGATTTTGTGGTATCAGAGAAAATCTAATTCCAGTGGCACTGACAGAAGGTGCAGACATGGAACCCAGAAAGAGAAACTTGGGGTGACAAACCTAGGGAAGCTGCACAGAGGTTCCCAGGCAGAAGACAGCATCCTTGTCTCTAGCTTCTCCACCCATGATTTTCTTTGAAAATTATTCTCTCTTTGTGATTTCCACTTTGTCAGTTCACAAGTCTTAGAAATTAGAAATCTGAGCCTTGATTACGGCACTTGTCAAAAGGAGAAAAAGCAAAATCAGGTCTCCCACCTACAATCTGTTGGGAAAACGTCCAGATTCATTCTATCAAGTCAGGACTTCCGTGCTCTTGTTTAAAATCACAATAATTCTATCAAACGGTGATTTATAAAATTCCATGATATCCTGCAGGGTCAAGCATCAAACATGACATAAATGTTTTCCCTTCCAGAAACAACTCAACAGCCAAGACAAACAGGGAGTCATCCATCAGTCATCAAGGCTAACCAGAACTACATAGTGAGATCTTATCTGAAGAAGAAAAGCAGGGTAGGAAGAGAAGGAAGGATGAAGGGAAAGAGGGAGGGACTGAAGGAGGGAGAGAAGGAGGGCGAATGGCTTTCTTAAAACAACTAGGGACATTTTAAAATGTACTGTAGGTATTAGAAAGTTTCATTGAGTTTTGATATTTTTTGTGTGATTTCTGTAGAAATAAGTCTCTTTTTCCCTCATTTTATTTTTATGTTTATAGGTATTTTGCATTCATATAGATCTGTGCACCATATGTGTAAAATGTCTTCAAAGGCCAGAAAAAGAGCATCATATCCCCTGGAACTGGAGTTACAGACAATTGTGAGCTACAAAGTGAGTGCTAGGAATTGAACCCAGGTCTTCTGAAAGAGCAATCTGTGCTCTTAAACTCTGAGTCATATCTCTGGCTTCAGGTTACTTTCAAATGGCATATGTGCTGTCATACATCAAGCAGGTGACATCACACTAGGATTTTGGTGCAGTAAGAAGAGTCCATATAATACAGGATAACTATACTACATCCAATGCACCAAAGGGAACAGGAGCATAGACTTTGATACCTGTCAATGAGACACTTTGCCCTAGTGGTGCTGCCTTGTAGGCACCCAGTGTATGAGGAAGCTCTTGGCCCTCATATGACTGCTGAACTGGGGCAGGGGACTGTTATGTAGGGTCACTCCACTCCAGAGGAGTGGGATAGAAGGGATAGGGGGTAGAGGGTGGGAGGGCAGGACTGGGAGGGGTGGAAAGAGGACACTATAATGGAGATGTAACCTGAAGCAATAAATAAACATAAAAAAGACAAAAAAGAAGAAGAGTCTTAAATTTTGAAATAATGGCAGCAATAGTTGTTTCTAGAACTGCAGGTGAAACTTGATGCTTCCAGACCCAAAATTCCCAGTAGAAGAGTAAAGGCCAAAGTCCCCAGGCCTTTTTCTCCAGCCCACACATGGATGATTTCTGCTACCTGCAGAACCAATCTGTCTTCTCAGCACACTTTGCTTTTGGCCATGATCACTCCAATTAGCACACAGAGAGTAATTTCTGCTTGTCTCTATTTTCTACTAGCCTGTGATCTACATGAGGACATATCTGGATTTTTGTTGTTGCCCTGAAAACAACTAAAACAACGCCTGATGCATGGTAACTTCTTAGTAAATATTTTTTGAATTAATACATAATGGCATTATTCCAAGAGTAGATATGCCATCTCCTCCCTTTGCATACTTGGCCATGAAACAGGACACTATAGAGTCCATAAAGCCCTGAAAGCTCCTTTCTGACCAACATTTGCTGAGTTGCTCTGCGTACCACAGTCACTTCTGAGGCTACCACAGTCTGTCCTAGTCAACAGGCATTTTGGAAAGTGTTTGTTTGTTTGAGTCCATATTTGCATGACATGTTCTAAATATTCTTTACTGTCCTGCTCATCCAAAAACACTTACTGTTTCTCTGAAGCTTCCCAAACAGCAAAAAGCAGAAGTATCTACTATTACCTCTTCACTCACAAATGTAAATAAATATGATTCAGGAGTTATTGATTTCATTAATCCATTATAGACTTGTTACTCAGAATATCTTCCCTACAAATAGCTATGCTTGATGACATATTGTCCTTATTAAGCAGTCATAGGCGAAAGTATTTGCTGTATAGGCCCAGAAATTACATGCATATAAGTCATTCAGCATGTTTCCTAGTGTATTTGAAGTTGAGTGGTCAAAGGGATTCTTGTTCTTTCTACTCTAGTGGCTAAGAAAGTATTCAGCTAGACCAGCCAGACTGTTGGAAAGCATTAAACAGACGAGAGGGGGTGACATAAGAGAGGACTTGGGAAAAGGGGCAGATGAAACAAGACAATAACGCAATTTCCCCCACAATGTTAGAAAACAGATAAATGTGAAAGCTGCATTTCAGTAAGTAAATATATTTCTCACAAAACACAGAAGGACAAATAACACCAAGGAGAAATGAGAGGAAAGCAGAGAAAGAAACAATACTCCAGGGTCTATAAGATGAGCAGGTATGAAATACTGGGGTGAGTTGATAGGTACAGGAGGCTGGCAAACCAGACCCCTCTTCCTAACTCATACCTCCCTGCCTCTCATAGTGTGCCAGTAGAGGTTCCATTAGCTGTGTTATCCACCAACCTATGAGAGGAGTTTGTCACATGTCAGAGTCCTTCTGTTAACCATAATTTTTAATGAAGCATCATTCAGTAGCTTATCTTTTGTGCTCACATGGGCTTTCATCAGCTCATTTTGTAAAAAAATACACACACCTGCAGGGGAACACTCTCTTCTCAAAATTTGTGACTAAAAATACTAAATTCTCTTCCTAGGAAACTTGAAATTTTATTTTGATAATTTAATATAAGAAGTTGACACTTTTTAATCCATTTCCCAATCCATTAAACTACAAACAAATTCTCCTAAATTTGTAGGAAAGTTTTCATGTTTTTGTTTAAAAATCTAAATTAGCTGCCAATTGGCATAAATACTGGACCTATCCTGTAATTTAAAGAAATATTTTTCCAGTTATGTACTAGAGTAACCTCGTAAATACTTTATTTTTTTCAAATACTTTTGATTCATATTTTCAAAATGCTCAACTGTTTACATCTCTAGATCAATAAAAGGAAGCATTCTTTACATTTTAAAAATGGGCTTTTAAGCATGAGATACAGTAGTAGTAATTTTCTGTGGAAAAAGGTGGGGAGGTGGAAAGAAAAAGAAAACACTTATCGATATCAGGCTTCCGGAAGGTTCCTCTATAGCAACCTGTGGCCTGCCCACGAACCTTAATTAGTTTGAGAGATCATGATACACAGCCTCTTCAAACTGGACAGGAGTGGGAGCTCTCTGTGGAGAAATAGAGCAAGCCTTTGTACCAGGTAATTTAAAGAGCAGCAACAGGCTAACATGGAGACAAGAGAGGGTGTAGCATGTGGTGTGGTTCTCAGCAGAGCAGCAGGGCCCCTAATGAGGCCCAGTAGTGGATAGCAGCTGGTAAACTTGGGCTCAAAATAGGAGGCTCTGAGGGCCTTTATTTGCTAACAAAAGACTGCAAATTGCTCAAAAGCCCAAGTAGGCAATGAGAACATGTTCATATGGTGAGCCGGTATATAAATTTTCAAAACAAATATTACAATATATAAATTTACATTGCAATGAGAATCAGAAGAGTCCTGTGATTGTCGACATTTTGGTAAGAATAGGTACAGAAATTGGCTATTAAATTTTGTATAAGAAACTCACCACCTGCTCTCTAGCCCATTCTGGAACTCCCAGACTGAAACGCACGCAGTGTGTGTTGTAGCCATTTGTACGATCACGCCGGCCTGCAACCCCAGACCACTGAAAGTAAAAGAATGGTGTGCTTTGGAAAGTAGTACAGAATTTATGCATGATGAAATTGCTTTATATCTGCCCAGTTATAAACTAACAATGTAACAAGTCATAGAGATCACAAGAAAAAGCTCAAATCTCTCTGGTTAACGGAAGACCTCCACTGGCCTAGGTTTTAGGGACTGATCCTAAATAGATTACGGACATTTTTTCTATCCTTTTGCACTGATTGTTTTCTAACAGAAAGGGTTTTTTTAGCAACGGTACTGTCAGGATGGCACAAGCAGGAATTCCCAAGAGAAAACACACACATGGATACTAATGTACTTGGTTACATATTGTAATTTTCTGCTCCTCCTTTCCTGCCACTACTATAAGAAATCCCAAAAATGTGTTTTGATAACTCATACCTCTTGAGAAATTTCTTCCATTTTATTGGGGTCTAAGTGATACATACAAATTGTTTGTATTCATGATGCCCAATGTGGTGATTTGACATGCACATATATCATGAAATGACTACCACAGTCAAATTACTTACCTCACATTGTACCATTTTTGAAAAATCCCTCTTATAAGTCAAGAATATTCTGTGTGTGCTCTTTTAAATGAAAGCAGGGAGCTTCTTGAACCCTTACAGATTCCAGGTTAAAAAAAAAAAAAAAAGACTCATCCATAAAAGCACACGCCACAGTGGCTTTGTTCATTGTTCGTGATAAGAACCACTCGTGTAATTTTAGAGGAAACTCGTAAGTGTTCCCTGGCACAAATAAGGTTTTGTTATCTATTGAAATTTTGGAGCCACCTTAATTATAACTCCATTATGTAAAATGTAGAGGTACTTCTTATATTTTCCCCAAATTCCCAAACAACATCTAATTCTTCATCCAAGCTTTTCACAGACCTTCATAGAAAACATGCATCCCTTCTGTAGCCATATTCCTAGTCAGCCTGGGCCACCTCAGCTTTGGGTCATTTCTGAAACAACAGCCAGATCCTGCCTAGCATCTCCATCTTATGGATGGTGTTCAGCCCCCAGTTCCTCACACCTGGCATTCTCTACCACATCATTCTCTGAGCAGCTAAGTGAACCCTTCAGCTGAAAGATACATGCAGTGTTGAACTTCGAACTCAGTTTCCAACTATCCTAGAGTGCCCACTTGTCTGAATTCCCCCATTCCATTGTGGTTGCTACATTTGGATTTGAAATTTTCCCAAAAGCCTGTATGTCACAGGCTTGTCACCAGCCTGTGGCATTGTTGAGATATGATGGGCATTTAGAAACTAGGGCTATGTGAAAGGAGGTTAGATCATTTGGGGAATGCCTTTGAAAGGGGCTAGTATGATATTAGTCCCTCCTCTTTCTCTTTTGCTTCCCAGCTACCATGATGTAAGCAGTCTCCTCCAATTTCAGCTCTTACCATGGTGTACTATGCTGCTTAAGGCCTAATGCAACAGGACTCGGTCCAAGAACTGAAACATCTGAAACTATGAGACAAGATATAACTTTCCTACATTTAAATTATTGTCTTGGATATTGTACTACAGCAAAAGAAAGATGAATAATCTAGTGACCAACAAACACAAGTCTCCTCAGCTACCCTCTGCCTCTCACATGAGGTCTGGCTCAATCATTTGTCTTTTCTCATACTGTTTTTTAACTAACACAAATGTGTATTGATATCAAACTATATTATAGAGATAAAATTCATTATCTGCTACCACTCAAGTAATTTAGAAATATTTACTAAGGGTTCTATATGAGTAAAGTATGGTACCATGAGTTCTCATAATACAAATTTAAAACATAAATTAACCCACATCCTAGATACATCTTTCTCTATTGGGATAATTCATGCTACCTCTCATTATTATAAAGGCAAACATATTGACCTAGCAATAATAAATCCTTTCACTCACTCGCTATATACCCTTCCTTTCTTTGTCTCTTGACTATGCAATTCATTAAACTTTATTCATGGTTCACAATATTTTGAGTAGCAGCCCCACTGGAAAGTGTCTCATCAGTCACTGGTGAACTGGCTAAGAATTTGATTGATGGAGAAGATAGGCAATAATTAGCCTGGGAAAGAGGGCAAAGACATGTAGCTTTGCCTCTTTCCTGCTCTGATCACATGCCTCTACCCAGAAAGAGACTGCCTCATTCCATTTAAGTCCTGGAGTCCATAAAATATCCAGAGAAGAGGGTCCTGTGTCAAGAACAACCTGTCTCATGAGCAATGTACAAGGAAGCTCATCTTGAAAATCAGGAATTTTGGTTTGGTTTGGTTTTAGCTACCCACCATTGCTCACAAATCCGTCCTGTAGAGAACTGAAGTCCTAGTCTCTGAAAAAGACCCATGTTTGATTTGTGTCCGTAAATGCCTATAAAAGTGAGCAAAACATGCGTGCACTCACCATTCCCTCTCCCTCACACAGCCCTCTGAAACCCTGATGAGCTAAACTCATCAAAAGTCCCCAGTGTATGGTGCTTGTTCAATTACAAAATCTATTCAACTTAATTATGGATCATAATGAAAATACCTGCCTCAGGCTAGAAGAGTGGTCTAGTCCAAAGTGAGAGAATAGTAACTACTAGGCAGGGGCCAAGCAGAACACCAGGCAGCCAGGGTTGGTGGCCTTAGGGGTCAGTCATTTGTCACAAACTGCAGTTGGTGAGCTTCTGGCAAAATCGCCTAACCCCTGAGAATCCACACTGCAGCTCCCCTACTGACAGATGGAGCCCTAAGTTAAAATATTACCAGGCTTTTAATGAAGAATTTAATCTTTTACATAGTTATTTTTTATCATTATTAGAAATTGCTTTCCACATAAAAGTGACTGTTTCTAAGACAGACATTGCACAGTTCTGTCCTTTCTTTATAACAGGAAATCCCAACACTAATGAGTGTGACTGCAAGATTATTAGCATTTAGCTCAGTAGTCCTCTTTGGAGATACTTTCTTTTGCTCACACTGCCACGTATACTTGGAAAAAGCATTATTAATCAGGATTTTCTCACACAGCAGAGGTCCCTTCTGTCCATGAAACCATTACAATTATTTTATCAATTCTCTCCTTGCCACTGGGCACAGGACAAGAAGAAGCTTCTCTGTGTTGTTCAGTAACATACATCTAGGACCCAAGGTGGTGTCTGCCCATGAGAAAGACACCTGTGAATCCATGGATAAACTGTGCAGATGACATCTGGATATCTGTGTACAACATGTGGCTATGTGACAGTGCTTCCTGTGTGTTCCACAGCTAACTGTGTAATAAGAACAGTTGTCACACAAAGTATAGCTTATCCAAGCCTTGAGGAAAAATGGGGAACTATCCCAGGGGACTGAGGAACTTCGCCATTCGCACTTTCAGCATGTCCCATGCAACATTTTTAGATGGCAGGATTACTCTCCTCCTTGCTGCAGCTAGGTCCTAGCATAAGTAAAGGATGCCACTCTTCAGAGAGTAACTCATCTGAACCAAGTCACGGTGTGCGAACAGGATTCAGGGGTGCTGTACCTGTCATTCTTACAAGCAAAGGCCATACTTCTGCAGCACCAAAATATCCACAGCTTACTCTTTCCTCTACCTAGAAAAGGTACCCTCGATATAGGGCCTCAATTAATTTGCTTATTTTTTTATTTTTTAGAATATTTTTATTTCTTCTTTGGCAGTTGTATGCATGTATTCAATGTGTCGTTATCATATCCACCCAATCCTTCCTCTTACTCTCCCTTGGCCACTAATACTTCCTTCTCTCATCTTCACACCCTCTTATATCTTTATAGGCTACTGAAATCAGTTAGTGCTGGTGGTCTGCACATGGGGGTGAGGACATCCACCAAAATATGGGCAACCTACCAGCAGCCACACCCCTGAAGAAAAGTGATTCTCCCTTCTCCAGTAGGCAATTGCCAATCGATAGCTCCTCAGCGAGGGATGGCACATGACAAGCCCTCCTCCACACATGCTAGCATGCTGACTGACTTTTCCTGCACAGGCATCCACGGCTTCTTTGAGTTAGTGGGTGTGATGACCATGCCATACCCAGAAGGTTCCCAGCACTCTTCCCCTCCCTCCTGCTCTCAAAGTCTTTTTCCTGCCTGTTCTGTGATGGTTCCTGAGCCTTTCAGGGGGGGTGCTTATTTCTCACATCTAATTCCAGGCTCAAGACATTGTCTGTCTCCAGAACAACTTCCCTGACCTCCCTTCCCTTCCCTGTTATCTTTATCTCTGATGAAACGTTAAATTGTCTCATTCCTCACCTACCACGTTATATTTAAGTGATCCATTTGTTCGCCTGATTCTCTTTATATTATCATCTTTGAAAGATCGGGGAACTAGGTCATCTTCATTTCCTCATTCTTAGCCTAATATTGGGCAAAGAACAGTTGTTCATAAGCAGACAACACTTTGGAGAGGACAGAAAGGATTACACTGTACACAATGCCCCTGCAGGGCAGAAGCAACAATGAGAATGTGGTGATCCAGACCTGGGTCCTATGAGGGCAGAAGGCACACAAGGGACAGCTGACAATGGCCCTGACATTCTTGTCCAACTGAGGGTATAAATTCCATCCAGCAGAAACTATATATACTAAAACCAATTCATAGAAATCCATAAGCACTAGGGGGTTAACAAGAGATCTGTATAGGATGATCACCTAGAATATCACATGATTATGTTGTGAGAAGAGATGGAGTCTTACCCCCCCCCCAAAAAAAAAGAGCTTGCTTGATAGGCTTTCATGCAACCCAAAATGGGTCTGAACTCACTTAAGGAGTCAAATAGACCTCAAACTCCTGATCCTCCTGCCTCTTCTCCTCCTCTTCTCCCTTCTTTCCCCTCCTTTTTCTTTTCTTTTAAAATTTTAATTTATGTATATAGAAGTTATGTACATCTGTGCACCACATATATGTCTGGTGCCTGTGGAGGCCAGAGGAAAGCATCAGGTCACCTCAAACTGAAGTTATAGATGGTTAATGAACTACCAAGTGGGTGCTAGGACCTCAGGAAGAGCAGTCAGTGCTCTTAGCTTCTGTGCTGTATGTATAGCCCCTGCCTCTACATCTAAGGACTCAGATTATAGGCATGCACCACCATACCTGAGTAGGCAATTACTTAAGATACTGTTAATATGCAAAACATCTCATCTAAGTTTTAAAGTGTACTTTTTAAACTTTGCTTAATCTTTAAACCTGGTTGCAAAATATATCTTTTGAACAATGTAATTTTAAAAATCACAAAATCGTGTATGTGTGTGCAATTGTGTTTTTTGTGTGTATGTGTGTATAAGTATGTATATTTATATATTATTGGGGTTTTTGGCTTTTTTATTTAAGGTGTATCTTTTTCCCCCAATATCTCCCCCTTTTGGTCCAATAAAAGGTTCTTTTTAATAAATAAAATACAGAACAATTAGGCAACAATTATGATTATTAAAACACTTTGGTGCAGAAAATCTCATCCTGAGTGAACTTACCCAGACCCAGAAAGGTGTACATGGCATATATTCACTTATAACTGGATGTTAACCATATAGTACAGGATAACTATCCTACAACCCACATACCCAAAAGAACTGGGACCTAGCATAACTATTCTATGAGAAACTGCACCCAGCACCATATCAAAACAGATGCCGAGACCCACAGTCAAACATTACATGGAGCTCTGGGGAGCTGTATGTAAGAGAGGGAGGAGAAATAGAGGGACGCAGAGGGGTCAAGATCAACACATGAAGATCAACAGAACCAACTAACCTAGCCCCCTAGAGGCTTACAGAAACTGAATCACTAACCAAAATAAGAAGAAAAGAAGCTTAGACTTGACCTAGACCCACCTATACAAATATAGAAGATAGGCAACTTGGTCCTCATACAGATCTCTTAACAAGTAGGGGTGGGGCAGTCTCAGTCATGGACTTTGTTACCTGTTAGTGGGACACTTTACTGTAGTGGAGCTGGCAAGTCAGGCCCCAGAGCAAGAAGAACTCTTAGAGCCCTCATGTGACTGATGAACTGAAGGGGGCTGATATGTGGGGGCTCCCCACACCGGAGCAGAAGGATAGGTGGAAGAAAGGGTAGAGGGTGGAAGGAGGGGACAGGGAGGGGAGGATGGAGGAGGCTGTGATTGAGATTAATAAATAAATGCATATATTTTAAAAACCACTTTGGTGCAATTGCCTCTCTTAAGAAGCCTGAACACGTGGATTAGGTTAACACTATAGTCCTTTTGTCGAGGGTGTTGGTCTCTCTGAATTCCTATGCTTAAATCTAGACTGTAGGAAATAGCTCTTACTTCTGCTTAGTAATTTTACTAAGTTTTCTCTATTCTAACTCACACTGAAACCTTTCCTATATTTTGCTTTAAGATAGGCCCCTCAAGTAGTTGGTGAAATTGATCAAAATCCATCATATGAATGTATGAAATTCTCAAAAATTGATAAAAGAAAGTTTTTAAAAGGACAGACTCTCACTAAATTACTATCTTAGTCAGTGTTATAGTGCTACAAAGAACATATGACTACAGCAACTCTTATAAAAGAAATCTTTTAATTGGAGCTTGCTTAAAGTTTCAGAGGTTTAGTCTGTTACCACCATGGTGGGGAACACAGTGGCATCCAGAGAGACATGGTGCTGAAGAAGTAGCTGAAAGTCCTACATCCAGATCCATACACAGCAGGAAAAGACAATGACACTGGGCCTGGCTTGTGCTTTTAAGACCTCAAAGCCAGGGATCCAAGATGGTGGCAGCCCGCTCGGACATATTTTGATCTCGGGGGAAACAGTCACAGGGTGGTGGGTGTTACAGGACACTGTACAAATAGGTCTGGGGGGCTCGACACCCCTGGGTCTCACCCAACTACCCAGGGACCACTGGGGGTCCCTGGGCAGGATGCTCCCTCCCACTCTCAGACACGCACGGAAGCCCCTGAATCCGGGAATCGGGATCCCCTCCCTCACCAGAAGAGACACGCCAGGTAAGTTCCAATCTAATACCCAGCAGGCAGATTCAGACCCCACGCAGAGATAATCTCCAGCCTTCTGGGCACCCCCAGGTCTCCCACAGATGACCCGGCTATCTGGCGAAAGGTTGCGACCCATGGAAGTGCACTCAGCTCGGCTGCAGAGTGCCATCAGGCTGCAGATTGCAACCCACAGCAGTATATGGGAGCTTAGTCAACTGTGACTGTCACTTGCTAGTTTCCAGACCCGGGCCATGAGAACAGCAAGGCTATTGGGGGTGAAGGCAGATTTACCCACCACAGAAGCCAACCCTGGGCAAACTGTGAGGTATTTGCAATTGCTGACTATCGGAATTTTTTTATTAGTACTGCCCCTTCCAGCTGGGAACCAGAGATTACGTGTACACAGCTCCACCCCCAGGATTAGTTAGGTCTCCACCTAGGAGGCAGGGCTGAATGATTCACCTTACAGGGGTGGAGTAAGGCAATTCGACTCCTACACCAAAGTGCCCCCTTTGGACCCAAGTCCAAAAGACAGCTAGAAATCTCCAACGGCCAGAGGCCCCAGACCAAAAACAAACACAGCAAAATGACTCCAACAAAAGAAAGCGATGCTATTTCATCCAGCCCGGATCACCAAACCGCAGCTGAAACACATGAAAATGAGGACATTTCTACATTATGGAAAGTGATAGAGTCCCTTCAAGAAGAACTTAAATCCATGAAGGAATTCAAAGAAGCCACAATTGCACATAAGAAAGCAATGGAAAACACCATTAGAGAACATCAGAACAAGGTAAATCACCTTGAACAAGAAAAATAGAGGGGAATGGAAGACTTCCAGGCAAAGATAAGAAAACTGGAGCAGGAAATGTATAAAACAAATAGAATCACTCAAGACATGAAAATGGAAATGAAAACAATAAAGAAAACACAGTCAGACTTAAAAATGGAAATGGAGAATCAAGGGAAGAGAACAGGAACTATGGATTTGAGTACAAAAATAGGATTCAAGAGATGGAAGACAGGATCTCAGGCATGGAAGATTCGATGGAAGAGATCAATACACCATCCAAAGAAAATGAGAAAGCTAAAAAAATCTCTCACCCACAATATCCAAAAAAATCAAGGACTCAATGAAAAGACAGAACCTAAGAATTATAGGCGTAGAGGAAAGAGAAGATGCCCGACTCCATGGTCCAGGAAATATCTTCAACAAAATCATAGAAGAAAATTTCCCAAACCTAAAGAAAGAGATGCCAATAAAAATCCAAGAGACTTACAGAACACCAAACAGGTTAGATCAGAAAACAAACTCCTCTCGCCACATAATAATTGAAACTCCAAACATAGAGAACAAAGAAAGAATATTAAAAGATGTAAGAGAAAAAGGCCAAGTCACATAAAATGGCAGACCCATCAGAATTACACCTGACTTCTCCGCAGAAATTTAAAGCCAGAAGGGCCTGGGCAGACGTCCTACAAGCACTGAGAGAACATAGGTGCCCAGCCAGACTACTATACCCAGCAAAACTCTCTATCAATGTAGATGGAGAAAACAAGATATTCCATGACAAAATCAAATTCAAACAATATCTACCCACAAACCCAGCCCTACAGATGATCCTAGAAGGAAAATTCCAACACAGAGAAGATAACTACACCCAAGAAAACAGAGGAAATAGAAACCTCCACAGCAACTAAACAAAAAGAAACACAAGACGACCAGCTATACCAAAATAATTGGAAATAACAACCGCTGGTCACTAATATCCATGAACATCAATGGACACAACTCGCCAATAAAAAGACAGAGACTTACAGACTGGATCCGTAAACAAGACCCATCTTATTGCTGCATACAAGAAACACATCTCACTATTGAAGACAGACACTATCTCAGAGTAAAGAGCTGGGAAAAGGTTTTCCAAGCAAATGGACCCAGGAAACAAGCTGGAGTAGCCACCCTAATATCAAAAAAATTAGACTTCCAATTGAAATTAATAAAAAAAGACAGAGAAGGGCATTGCATACTCATTAAAGGAAATATTCATCAAGAGGACATCTCAATATTGAACATCTATGCCCCAAATACAAAGGCACCTACTTTATAAAAGAAACACTTCTAAAATTTAAATCGCACATCGATCCAAACACTTTAGTAGTGGGAGACTGCAACACCCCACTCACAACTATGGACAGATCATCAAGACAGAAGCCAATCAGAGAAATAATGAGTATAACAGAGATCATGAACAAAAGGGACCTAACAGATATCTACAGAATGTTTCACCCAAACACAAAAGAATACACCTTCTTTGCAGCACCGCCTGGAACCTTCTCCAAAATCGACCATATAGTTGACAACAAATACAAGATACAAGAAAATTGAAATAACCCCTTGTATCTTATCAGACCATCATGGAATAAAGCTGAACTTCAATAGCAAAGGAATCAACAGAAAGTCTACACACACATGGAAATTGAACGACTCTTTACTAGAGGACCACTGGGTCAGGGAAGAAATAAAGAAGGAAATCAAAGACTTCTTAAAATCCAACGAAAATGAAGACACAACATACCCAAACCTATGGGACACAATGAAAGCTGTGCTACGAGGAAAGTTTATAACACTAAATGCCTTCAAAAAGAAAACTGTGACAGGTCATATTAGGGAATTAAGAGCTAAACTGGGTGAATTGGGAAAAAAAAGAAACAAACACTCCCAAGAGGAGCAGAAGGCAGGAGATCATCAAACTTAGGGCTGAAATCAACTACTTAGAAACAAAGAGAACTGCACAAAGAATCAACGAAACCGAGAGTTGGTTCTTCAAGAAAATCAACAAAACAGACGGACCCTTAGCAAAATTAACTAAAAGGCAGAAGGAAAAAAGACAAATCAACAAAATCAGAAATGAAAAGGGAGAAATAACAACAGACATTCAGGAAATCCAGAGAATATTTGGATCCTACTTTAAAAATCTATACTCCACCAAATTTGAAAACTTAAGTGAAATGGACAATTTTCTTGATAGATTCCACCTACCAAAGCTAAATCAAGATCAGATAAACAGATTAAACAGCCCTAAAAACCATAAGGAAATAGAAACAGTCATTAAAAATCTCCCAACCAAAAAAAGCCCAGGGCCAGATGGCTTTAGCACGGAATTCTACCGGACCTTCAAAGAGGAGCTAACACCAATACTTTTCAAACTCTTTCACAAAATAGAATCTGAAAGAACATTGCCAAACTCATTCTATGAGGCCACAATCACCCTGATTCCTAAACAACACAAAGACCCAACAAAGAAAGAGAACTTCAGACCAATCTCCCTCATGAACATAGATGCAAAAATACTTAATAAAATACTAGCAAACCAAATTCAAGAACACATAAAAGTATCATACACCATGATCAAGTAGGCTTCATCCCAGGGATGCAGGGATGGTTCAACATACGAAAGTCTATCAACGTCATTCACCATATAAACAAGATGAAAAAAAAAAAACATGATAATCTCGCTAGATGCAGAAAAAGCATTTGACAAAATCCAACACCCCTTCATGCTAAAAGTTCTGGAGAGAATGGGCATACAAGGGCCATACCTAGAAATAATAAAGGCAATGTACAGCAGGCCACTGGCCAACATCAAAATAAATGGACAGAAACATGAAGCATTTCCTCTAAACACAGGGACAAGACAAGGATGTCCACTTTCACCATATCTCTTCAATATAGTACTTGAAGTTCTTGCTAGAGCAATAAGACAACTAAATGACATCAAGAAAATAAACATCAGAAACGAAGAAGTCAAATTATCCCTATTTGCAGATTATATGATAGTATACATAAGCGACCTCAAAAATTCCACCAGAGAACTCTTACAGCTGATAAACACCTTCAGCAAAGTGGCTGGATACAAAATTAATTCAAAAAAATCAGAAGCCCTTCTTTATACAACAAACAAATGGGCTGAAAAAGAAATAAGGGAAACAACCCCCTTCACAATAGCCACAAACAACATAAAATACCTGGGGATAACTCTAACAAAGCAAGTAAATGACCTGTACATCAAGAACTTCAAGCCCTTGAAGAAAGAAATGGAAGAGGCTTTTAGAAGATGGAAAGATTGGGGGGGCCAAGATGGCAGCGAACTGCACGGACGCATTTTGAATGTGGGAGAGAAGAGCCATAGAAAACACAGAGATGTGGGACACTGTGCAAAAACCAGAGAGGGAACATGCACAGCTCCCAAGGGACTGTTAAAAGTCCCAGGGCAAGGCTCTCCCCCATCTCTCACAGACACGGAAGCCACTAAATCCGGGATTCGGGAACTCCCATTTGGAGAGGCGCCTGGTAAGATCGATCCCAACACACAGCAGGCAGAATCAAAGGCCACATGGCGATCACCAACTAGCCTATTGGGCTTCCCACACCTCAGGAAGACCTTATAACTATTTAGGAAATTTTGCAGAATAGTTGAAATCTTGTGGTTTGTTTCCCCCCCCCCCAGACGAAGAAAAAGGGCGCTCAGCGGGTGATCCGCAGCCGCTCGAGCTGGAGCGGAAGGTGGGAGGGCAGAGCAGTTGGAGAGGGAAGCGGACACTGGCGGGAGGGGCCGAAGCTCCGCCCACCCACAGCAAAGCAGCTAGGGAAGGAGGCCAGCTCTGACAGCGGGAGGGGCCGAAGTTCTGCCCACCCATGGCAAAGCAGCTAGGGCGGGAGGCCAGTTCAGAAGGCGAGAGGGGCCGAAGCTCCGCCCACCACCCAGGGCGGAGCAGATAGGGAGGGAAGTGGCCAGGCCTGTGGCGGAGAAGCCTAGTGGGTAATCAGAAGCCAGGGGACCATAGCTGTATTCGGGTAAACCCAGACACATTAGGTGTGGAGCCGGGCCCTGTCAGCCTCCGTGATGACAAACAAAGCCCACAAAATCTGTGCCTGGGCAAACAGGTCCATACCATTAGAACCATTGAAGGCTGATCACTCAGTGTGCAAAATAGAGAAGTCTGAACTGGGAGCAGTGTAACAATCCCAGACCATTACTCACTACCTGGGAATAGGCTGCACCAGCTCACAACGATTCAGGATATTAAAACCACAGTGACGTTAGATCACCCTGTAAGCAAGGACAGATAGCCAAGCAATTCGACTCCTTCACCAAAGCATACCCTGTGGATCCAAACACAGAAAACGACAAGAACAGACAGGTAAACACAAACACATGGCCAAAGGTCCAAGAAAAAATAGAAATCAAGGAAATATGACTCCAACAAAGAAGAATTATCCTAGCTCATCCAATTCGGATGACCTCACACCAACAGTAACACATGAAAACGATGACAATTCTACATTATGGAAAGTGATAGAGTCCCTTCAAGAAGAACTTAAATCTATGAAGGAATTCAAAGAAGCCACAACTTTTCAAGCCGAAAAAATGAACAATACCATTAAAGAGCTCCAAGGCAAGGTGACAGAGCTTGAACAGGAAAAAGACAAAGCAATGAAAGATTTTCAGACAAAAACAAGTAAGCTGGAGAAGGAAATGTACAAAACGAACAATACCATACAAGACATGAAAATAGAAATAGAAACAATAAAGAAAACACAGTCAGAGTTAAAAGAGGAAGGGGAGAACCAAGGGAAGAGAACAGGAACTACAGATGCGAGTATCAACAATAGGATGCAACAGATGGAAGACAGGATCTCAGGCATGGAAGATTCGATAGAAGAAATCAGTACCACATCCAAAGAAAATAAGAAGGCAAAAAATCTCTCACCCACAACATGCAAGAAATCAAGGACTCAATGAAAAGACGGAACCTAAGAATCATAGGCATAAAGGAAAGAGAAGACTCCCGACTCCATGGTCCAGGAAATATCTTCAACAAAATCATAGAAGAAAACTTCCCAAACCTGAAAAAAGAGATGGCAATAACAATCCTAGAGGCTTACAGAACACCGAACAGATTAGATCAGAAAAGAAACCCCTCTCGCCACATAATAATTGAAACACCAAATGTACAGAACAAAGAAAGGATATTAAAAGCTGTAAGAGAAAAAGGCCAAGTCACATACAATGGCAGACCCATCAGAATTACACCTGACTTCTCCTCAGAAACTTTAAAAAGCTAGAAGGGCCTGGACAGATATCCTACAAGTCCTGAGGGATCATAGGTGCCCAGCCAGACTACTATATCAAGCAAAACTCTCTATCAACATAGATAGAGAAAACAGGATATGCCATGACAAAATCAAATTTAAACAATATCTACCCACAAACCCAGCCCTACAGAAAATCCTAGAAGGAACATTCCATCCCAGAGAAGAAAACTTCACCCAAGAAAACAAAGGGAATAGAAAACCCCTCAGCAACTAAACCAAAAGAGACACAGGACAATCACCTATACCAAACTAATGGGAAACAACAACCCCAGGTCATTAATATCCATCAACACCAATGGTCTCAACTCCCCAATAAAAAGACACAGATTTACAGAGTGGATCTGCAAGCAAGACCCGTCCCTTTGCTGCATACAAGAAACACATCTCACTACCAGAGGTAGTCACTACCTCAGAGTAAAGGGCTGGGAAAAGGTTTTCCAAGCAAATGGACCCAGAAAGCAAGAAGGAGTAGCCTTCCTAATATCAAACAAAACAGACATCCAACTGAAGTTAATGAAAAAAGACAAAGAAGGGCATTATATACTCATTAAAGGGAATATTCATCAAGAGGAAATCTCAATACTGAACATCTATACCCCAAATACAAAGGCACCTACTTTTGTAAAAGAAACACTTCTAAAACTTAAATCGCACATCGATCACAACACATTGGTAGTGGGAGACTTCAACACACCACTCACAACAATGGACAGATCATCAAGACTGAGGCCAAACAGAGAAATATTGAGTCTAACAGAGATCATGAAACAAATGGACCTAACAGACATCTACAGAACGTTTCATCCAAACACAAAGGAATACACCTTTTTCTCAGCACCCCACTGAACCTTCTCCAAAATCGACCATATAGTTGGACACAAAGACAGCCTCAACAGATACAAGAAAATTGAAATAATCTCTTGTATCTTATCAGACCACCACGGAATAAAGCTAGTCTTCAACAGCAAAAGAATCAACAGAAAGCCTACACACACATGGAAATTGAACAGCTCCTTACTGGATGACCACTGGGTCAGGGAAGAAATAAAGAAGGAAATCAAAGACTTCTTAAAATCCAATGACAATGAAGACACAACATACCCAAACCTATGGGATACAATAAAAACTGTGCTACGAGGAAAGTATAGCACTAAGTGCATTCAAAAAGAAAATTGTGACAGCTCATATTAGTGAGTTAACAGCTAAGCTGGTGAATTGGAAAAAAAAGAAGCAAACACGCCCAAGAGGAGCAGAAGGCAGGAAATCATCAAACTTAGGGCTGAAATCAACAACTTAGACTCAAAAAGAACTATACAAAGAATCAATCAATCCAAGAGTTGGTTCTTCAAGAAAATCAAAAAAATAGACACACCCCTAGCCAAATTAACGAAAAGGCAAAGAGAAAGAACCCAAATCAACAAAATCGGAAATGAAAAGGGAGAAATAACAACAGACATCGAGGAGATCCAGAAAATATTCGGGTCCTACTTTAAAAACCTATACTCCACCAAATTTGAAAACCTAAGCGAAATGGACAATTTCTTCGATAAATTCCACCTACTAACACTAAATCAAAATCAGATTAACAGCTTAAACAGCCCAATAACACCTAAGGAAATAGAAACAGTCATTAATAATCTCCCAACCAAAAAAAGCCCAGGGCCAGATAGCACGGGATTCTACCGGACTTTCAAAGAGGAGCTAACACCATTACTCTTTAAACTCTTCCACCACATAGAAACAGAAAGAACACTGCCAAACTCATTCTATGAGGCCACTGTCATTCTGATTCCTAAACCACACAAAGACCCAACAAAGAAAGAGAACTTCAGACCAATCTCCCTCATGAACATAGATGCAAAGATACTTAATAAAATACTAGCAAACCGAATTCAAGAACACATCAAAAATATCATACATCATGATCAAGTAGGCTTCATCCCAGGAATGCAGGGATGGTTCAATATACGAAAGTCTATCAATGTAATTCACCACATAAACAAGATGAAAGAAAAAAAACACATGATAATCTCGATAGATGCAGAAAAAGCATTTGACAAAATCCAACACCCCTTCATGCTAAAAGTCCTGGAGAGAACGGGCATACAAGGACCATACCTAGAAATAATAAAGGCAATATACAGCAAGCCAGTGGCCAACATCAAATTAAATGGAGAAAAGCTTGAAGCATTTCCTCTAAACTCAGGGACAAGACAAGGATGTCCACTTTCACCATATCTCTTCAATATAGTATTTGAAGTTCTTGCTAGAGCAATAAGACAACTAAAGGAGATCAAAGGGATAAAAATTGTAAATGAAGAAGTCAAATTATCCCTATTCGCAGATGATATGTTAGTATACATAAGCGACCCCAAAAACTCCACCAAAGAACTCTTACAGCTGATAAACAACTTCAGCAAGGGGGCTACATACAAAATTAATTCAAAAAAATCAGAAGTCCTTCTTTATACAACAAACAAGCATTCTGAAAAAGAAATAAGGGAAAAAAAACCCTTCACAATAGCCACAAACAATATAAAATACCTGGGGGTAACTCTAACCAAGCAAGTAAAGGACCTGTACAACAAGAACTTCAAGCCCCTGAAGAAAGAAATGGAAGAGGCCATTAGAGGATGGAAAGATCTCCCACGCTCATGGATAGGTAGGATCAACATAATAAAAATGGCTATTCTACCAAAAGCAATATATAGATTCAATGCAATTCCTATGAAAATACCAACAAAATACTTTATAGACTTGGAAAAAGCTATACTCAACTTCATATGGAACAACAAATAGCCCAGAATAGCTAAATCAATCCTGTACAATAAAAAAGCATCTGGAGGTATCACCATCCCAGATTTCAAGCTGTACTACAGAGAAATAATAATAAAAACAGCATGGTACTGGTATAAAAACAGACCAGTGGACCAATGGAATCGAATTGAAGACCCAAACATAGACCCACACACCTATGGCCAACTAATCTTTGACAAAGAAGCCAAAATCGCACAATGGAAGAAGGACAGCAGCTTCAACAAATGGTGCTGGTCCAACTGGATGTCCACTTGCAAAAGAATGAAATTAGATCCATACCTATCACCTTGTACAAAACTTAATTCCAAGTGGATCAAAGACCTTAACATAAGGCCAGCCACACTAAAGATACTAGAAGAAAAAGTAGGAGAAACCCTCGAACTCATTGGCACAGGTGATAACTTCCTGAACAGAACACCAACAGCTCAGCACCTGAGATCAACAATCAATAAATGGGACCTCATGAAACTAAAAAGCTTATGTAAGGCAAAAGACACTGTCATTCGAAAAAAACGGCAGCCTACAGACTGGGAGAAAATCTTCACCAACCCCACATCTGATAGAGGGCTATTATCTAAAATCTACAAAGAACTCAAGAAACTAAATGCCAAGAAACCAAATAATCCAATCAAAAAATGGGAGACTGAGCTAAATAGAGAATTCACAAAGGAGGAATCCCTAATGGCCGAGAATCACCTGAAGAAATGCTCAACATCCTTAATCATCAGAGAAATTCAACTCAAGACGACCCTGAGATTCCATCTCACACCTGTCAGAATGGCTAAGATAAAGAGCTCAAATGACAGCACATGCTGGCGAGGGTGTGGAGACAGGGGAACCCTCCTCCATTGCTGGTGGGAGTGCAGACTTGTGCAACCACTATGGAGTTCTATCTGGAGATATCTTAGAAACCTTGGAATTACTTTGCTTCAGGACCCAGCCATACCACTTCTGGGTATACACCAAACGGACACCTCACGGAGACATAGGGAAGTCTCCTCATCTATGTTCATAGCAGCCTTATTTGTAATAGCTGGAAACTGGAAACAACCCAGATGTCCCTCAACTGAAGAATGGATTAAAAAATTGTGGTACATCTATACAATGGAATATTACTCAGCTATAAGAAACAATGAAATCATGCAATTTGCAACCAAATGGATGGATCTAGAGAAGCTCATCCTGAGTGAGCTAACCCAGACTCAGAAGGATGCACATGGCATCTATTCACTTATAGTAGGATTTTAGCTATATCGTACAGGATATCTGTACTACAACCAACACACCAAAAGGAACATGGACATAAATTTCTTTTTTTCTTTTCATTTCTTTTTCTTTTCCCTTTCCCTCTTTTTTTCTCTTTCTTTTTCCTCTCTTTTTTTGTTGTTGTTCTTTGTTTTTGTGGGTTTGTGTGTCTGTTGGTTTTTTTTTTTAGTTTCCCCCCCCCCGTAGCAAGGAGACACCTTTCACTGACAGTACTGCCTCGTAGGCCCCCGGTGTATGAAGAGGCCCTCAGCCCTCATATGACTCCTGATCTGTGGTGAGAGACTGGTATGCAGGGACACTCCACCCCAGAGGATCAAGATGGAAGGGTCAGGGAGTAGAGCATGGGAGGGTGGGGCTGGGAAGCAGGAAAAGAGGACAATATGTCAAGGATGTAACCTGTAGCAACAAACAAATAAATTTACTAATTAAAAAAAAAAGCAGGTAACAACGTTAAAACACTGTAAATAAAATAAAGGACACAGCCGTTCAACCTGGTTTTATGAACCTCCAAGTGTCGAAAAAACGTAGAGCTAAGGTAAAATACAGGAGAAATGTGGTGTTAACCCATCCCTTTAACTTGAGCAGAGACGGGAGGAGCACCATAGAGTTAGTGGACTTATAAATTCTAGAGTTACACGGAAAAGCGTGGTGAGGGTACACACCCTTAATCCCATCATTCAAGAAGAGTACACCCTTAACCCCAACACACTAGAGACAGAAACAGGCAGATCTCAGAGCTCCAGGTCAGCCTGATACAAAACAAACTCTAAATAAAGAAAAACTTCAATCCAGGAGTGGTGGAACACATCTTTAATCCCCTCAGATGGGAACCACAGGTCTCGGATCCCAATAATTAGAATGCAGAGACACACACATAGGATTTGGAAGGACCTAAGTTTAAAAGCTACTTACAAAAGGCCCACACAACACAAACTAATTGTCCTTCGAGACCTCAAAATATATACACTAAAGCTGGTTTAGCTCCAAAATAACAAAATAATTTCTTCTTTAAACCAGATTGAAAGATAACACTTTATATATTGTCAAAAAACAAATTTGCTTCAGGAGAAATATTACCTACCCCCCTCCCAAAAAAAAGAGGGCGATTGTCCCTGAGTGAGGATTAGAGCAGGGCTCTGTTCTTATCTTTCCAGGAAAATCAAAGCATCCATTCAAGGAACCCAGGGACAACTGGACAATGGAAACCTCAGCAGAAATCAGAATCAGACACCAAAAGAAGACGAATGACTCAGATGATTCAGCCTGACAGACTCCCTCAATAGATGTCTCCATCAAAAGCCTACAACCACAACAACTCAATATCGCTAAGACCGTTCAGCTCTACACAATGCCCCAGCCAGAACCTCAGTAAAGCCTAGAAGTTCAGCTTCTGCCTACAAACTCCTTAGGACATCTAAATAGCTGAGAACAGAGGGACTGAACATTAAACGATTGTATTAACATTTTTAACCATTTTTTCATTTTGGTTTGGGCCCCAAACAGGTTTACTACGACCCAAATCAGCAGGAAGTCATTTTAAGAGAGCGACGTCACATACCCAGAGGGTGGGGAGGGTTTTTCTCCGCCCCACCCCTTTTTTCGGTTATTTGAAAGACAACTGAAAACTCTGTTATTTAGGGGAAGAGATTACAAGTTGTTAAATGGTCCTGTTTAATGGGTTTTGGGGGTTAGACACAGGGTATTCCTTCTTTCCCTTTTCTGTATCCTTCTTTATCTCCTATGTAGGAATGCACGGACTTGAGAAAAATTGAGACATAGACAGCACAGGAAGGATCAAGAAGAAAGGTCACATTATTGAATATGCCCTTATACCCTTGTATATTGATACAAAATTAATATTATATTTGGATAAAGTGGTATTGACCATTGTTTATTGTGCAAAAATAAGACTGTATTGGTCTACATCGGTATTGATATTTGTATATTGATACAAAATTAAGATTATAGTTGGCCACAATGGTATTGACCCTTGTATATGGACGCAATATTAAGATTGTATTGGGCCACATAGGCATTGATCTTTGTATATTGATACAAAATTAAGAGTATATTTAGCCACATTTGAATAGATCTTTGTATATTGATACAAAATTTAAGGTAAAGCTTCCTAATGGTATCGTACCTAGAGATACTTAAAAAAGAAATGTGAAGCTCTGGCCTCTCGATACCAACCGTCTTAAACTGTTTAGGATAGTTAAGAAAAACAAACTCGGCGGGCCAAGATGGCGGCGACCTACACTGACACATTTTGAACGCGGGGAAAAAAGAGCCATAAAAAAAACAGAGTTATTGGGCACTGTGCAAAAACCGGAGGGGCTAGACCCCCCCCAGGGAACACTCACAGCTCCCAAGGGACTGTTAAAAGTCCCAGGACAAGGCTCTTCCCCATCTCTCGCAGACACGGAAGCCACTAAACCCGGGATTCGGGAACTCCCAATTGGAGAGGTGCCTGGTAAGATCGATCCCAACTTACAGCAGGCAAAATCAGGGTCCACTTGGCCATAGATTGCTGGCCTATTGGGCTCCCCACACCTCAGGTAGAACTTATACCCACTTAAAAAACTTTGCGAGATAGTGGAAGGCTTAGCAATGAACAAACAGAGGGCTCAGCGGGTGGTCCGCAGCCACACATGAAGCGGAGGGCGGGAGGTTCCAAGAGAGTGCGGGAAGACGGGAACACAAAGGCGGGCGGGAGGGGCCGAATCCCACGCACTCAAGGCATCGCAGCTGGGGAGGGAGTCCGGCTGGCAGGGCCAAATCCCCCGAACCCATGGCAGGTCAACTGGGGAGAGAGACAGGCGTGGGCGGGGCCAGGGATCCATGCACCCATTGCTGAGCTGCTGGGGCGAGAGGACCACTCAGGTGGCCGGAGAAACCGGGGCTTGGGGTACCCACGGCCTAGCAGCCAGGGATGGGGACCCACGGCGGCGCAGACAGGAAGGGAATCAGGCACAGAGGCCAGTCCTGTGGCAAGAAGCCTAGTGAGAAACCAGAAATCGGGACCATAGCTGTATTCTGGAAAATCATACATATTAGGTGTGGAGCCAGACCCTTTCAGCCTCCGTGTTGACAAACAAAGCCCACAGAATCTGTGCCTGGGCAAACAGGTCCATACCATCAGAACCATTACAGGCTGATAACTCAGAGTGCAACATAGAGAAGTCTGAATTGGGAGCAGTGAAACAATCCTGGTCCATTACTAACAACCTGGGAATAGGTTGCACCAGCTCACAGTGCCTCAGGAGATTAAAAACACGGTGACCCTGAAATCCCCCTGTAAGCAACAACAGATAGCCAAGTAACTTGTCCCCTGCACCAAAGCCTCCACTGTGGTTCCAAGCACAGAAAACAGACAGCTAAATGCATCCAATGGCCAAAGGTCAAAAAAAAATAGAAATCAAGGAAATATGACTCCAACAAAGCAGAATTATCCTAGCTCATCCAATTTGGATGGCCACACACCAACAGAAACACATGAAAACGTTGACAATTCTGCATTATGGAAAGTGATAGAGTCCCTGCAAGAAGAACTTAAATCTATGAAGGAATTCAAAGAAGCCACAATTCTACAAGTCAAAACAAGGAACAGCACCATTAAAGAGCTCCAAGCCAAGGTGACAGAGCTTGAACAGGAAAAGGAAAAAGCAATGAAAGATTTTCACACAAAAACAAGCAAGCTGGAGAAGGAAATGTACAAAACGAACAAAACCATACAAGACATGAAAATAGAAATAGAAACAATAAAGAAAACACAGTCAGAGTTAAAAGAGGAAGTGGAGAACCAAGGGAAGAGAACAGGAACTACGGATGTGAGTATCAACAATAGGATGCAAGAGATGGAAGACAGGATCTCAGGCATGGAAGATTCAGTGGAAGAAATCAGTACAACATCCAAAGAAAATGAGAAGGCTAAAAAATCTCTCA
>CAJQZJ010034466.1:3095587-3107613 GCA_907164525.1 Lophiomys imhausi | reverse complement strand
CCCCCCCCTTTTTTGGTTATTTGAAGGACAACTGAAAACTCTGTTATTTGGTGGAAGAGATTAGAAGTTGTTAAATGATCCTGTTTATAAATGGGTTTTGGAGATTCGACCCAGGGTATTCCTTCTTTCCCTGTTCTGTATCCTTCTTTATCTCCTATGTAGGAATGCACGGACTTGAGAAAAATTGAGACATAGACAGCACAGGAAGGATCAAGAAGTAAGGTCACATTATTGAATATGCCCTTGTACCCTTGTATATTGATACAAAATTAATAGTATATTTGGCTAAAGTGGTATTGACCATTGTTTATTGTGCAAAAATAAGATTGTATTGGTCTACATCGGTATTGATATTTGTATACTGATACAAAATTAAGATTATAGTTGGCCACAATGGTATTGATCCTTGTATATGGACGCAATATTAAGATTGTATTGGGCCGCATAGGCATTGATCTTTGTATATTGATACAAAATTAAGACTATATTTAGCCACATTTGAATAGATCTTTGTATATTGATACAAAATTAAAGGTAATGCTTCCTAACGGTATCGTACCTAGAGATACTTAAAAATGAAATGTGAAGCTCTGGCCTCTTGATACCAACCGTCTTAAAATGTTTAGGATAGTTAAGAAAAACAAACTCCTAGTCATGCATGCATGTCACCTTGTTAGCTACTAAGACAGTCTATTACAGATATTCTCTAAGCTACTCAGTAATCAAGTTGTTAAGAGACAAGCAACATTTGCTTATCTAAATACAAGAGATAGATAGGGCATCTTCAAAAACCCCAAGAGATCTGCAGAATATGGCATTCAAAGATGTGGTCTTAAATTAAGATTTTTTTTTGATATCATGACATATCAGCTCCTGACAGCACCCCCTATTCTACTCCAAGTAGAAGAAAAGCATCGAAGAATCTCCAGTGTGAGATGGTTGAATTAGTGGCAAGCCTATCTCTTGGCATGTAAAAACTCCTTGCTTCAACTGCAGACAGACTGCTGTCCAAAAAGGACAAAACTTGGTAGCAGGGAAGTCGAGAGCCTAGCTCTGCCAAGACAGGGTAGGTTAGTCCTTCACAATCCCTGCTCTGCAATAAATGTCTGTCAGAGAAACAGGACCAAAAGGCTGAAGACTGATGCTGGAATGTATGGAGAGAAAATGGGAACTGTCCAGGCAGTCACTGGTTTGTCATTTCTTAGTATTGGAAGCTGCAGGCCCTGCACTTCCTATATAATCAGATATATTTATCCTTCTCAGCTCTCTGAGGTGGTTGAAGAATAGACAGCTTGAGTCTCATAGCTAAATTTTGAGTTGTTTAGGAATCAAGAGGGCGTTCTAGATCTAAGAAGATGGTTATAATAGTGATGCAAGTTAGTATGAAAACTAAGTCAGTTATAGAACTTTAAACTCATGGAGATGGTTAGAAGGTAGAAGGTTAAAGTCAGGGGCCAAATATGTATGAACTGGACATTGGGAAGTTATACTGGGCCATTTAACTCTCATAAATGTGGCATATTTAATTCTGCTGTTTTGTATAGAATTTACTGTTATAAGAGAAAGAACCATTTGTTGGAATGAAAAGAGAAGCTGTTGGGGGGGAAGAGGGTGGATGGGTGGGACAGGAAGGGGGAATAGGGAAGGGTTTGCGACTGAGATGTAACTTGAAAAAAAAATAAAGTACTTATAAAAAAAAAAAAGAAGATGGAAAGATCTCCCATGCTCATGGATAGGTAGGATCAACATAATAAAAATGGCTATCCTACAAAAAGCAATATATAGATTCAATGCAATTCCTATCAAAATACCAACACAACTTTTTATAGACTGGGAAAGAGCTATTCTCAATTTCATATGGAACAACAAAAAGCCCAGAATAGCTAAATTAATCCTCTACTGTCGCGTCCCCCTCGACCAGCAAGGATGACGCAACTCACAAAAGCTCTTCTCCAGAAGGTTATTCAGGTCGCTTGAAAATAGTCTTCTGAATTCTGAATGCCCGGGCAGACACAACCCACAGGCTAAATACTAAAATGAACAGCCAGTCAAGTAAAGCCAAGTGGTGCTATCTTAGAGGCCCACGTATGCGGAAGCAAGCCAGATCAGCGGTCTTTGCCAAATATGAACTTGTTATCATCGAGAGCGCTCACTGTCGGGCTGGTGGAAGGCGGAGACCAGCGCCATCTTTAGGGCGCGGCACATCGCAGCTCTCTACAGTTCCCCCTTTTTTTATTTTTTCTAAAATTGGTAGAAGTCCCTGGAAAGGCCTGTGCCACAGTGGCTGAGATGTTATTCAGGGTGTTGGCAGTCTGTATAGAACTAGACAAGGCAATAGCTGAGGCAGTAGCACCCACAGCAGCAACAGTGATAGCAGTAACAATAGCTGCAGTGATGCCAAAATCTCTTTTAAACCTGAATAGCATCATGGTATTAGGAGCCTCTACAGGAACTGGTACATATCGAGGCATTCTAGTCACCACAGCCACAGGAAAGGCTGTGGCATTCCAGCATAGGGCATAAAAACATGTGCCCAGAGTGCATACTAACTTTTCTTCACCTAAAGATGCATTCCCATTACTTACAATCCACAGAAAAGGAGGCCAGAGACATACTGGCGAAGCTGAAAAGTTCTTGTTGTGGTAAGAATGAAACAAAGAATTCCAAGTACCAGAACCACTACCGCTAGAAAAATCCAATCTGGTTACAGAAGGAGACAAAGGACTGAGCCGTATAGGCTGGTCCATTGCCGTTTTCAGCTGTTGTGGATTTCCCCATGCAGCCCAGGCTTCTAAGCAATGTCCTATGACATTGCGAGCCTTTTCTCCACTCATAGGTGTAGCATGTATGATACCTGAGCAGGTATCCACAGATACATGAATATATTTTAAGGTTCCAAATTCTGAAATGTGGGTAACGTCCATTTGCCAGATTTTAAGTGGCATCAACCCTCTAGGGTTCACTCCCACACTGGGGGGATGATGATGAATCACACATTGAGGACAGTCCAAAACTACTTGTCTAGCATCTGCTCTAGACAAATGGAATTTCTGCTGTAGAGTTTTTGCATTTACATGAAATAATTGGTGAAACTGTCTGGCTTGGTCTAGGAATGAGCTCCAAAAAATGCATTCCATCCTGGTCCATTGATCAACTTTATCATTACCCTCACTTAATGGTCCAGGTAATCCTGTATGTGCTCTGATATGTTGAATATAAAAACACCTTTTTCTCTGCCAGATTAAAACTTGTAACTCTTGTAATAAGGCACATACAGTACTACTATTCTTAATAGGACCTGCTAATTCTAATACTTTCACTGCGTTGACCACATAGACTGAATCTGAAATCAAATTGAATGCAAATTGACATCTTTTAAACACCTCAATTACTATTTTCAACTCTACTATTTGGGGGGAGCCCGGTTGAAATTGACATAACACGGGCTCTTGTCTTTCTATCAAATAGGCTCCACAGCCTGTCTTTGAGCCGTCAGTAAACACATTTGGTGACCCTTGAAGTGGTACTGCTGAAGTAACCTTAGGGAATATCACTGGGTGCTCCTTAAAAAATGATAGCAATTAATGTTTAGGGTAATGGTTATCAATCACTCCTTCAAAGCTACATTGCAATATTGCCCAGTCATCTACAGTGCCACACAAAATCTTAATTTGATAACTGGAATAGGGCACTATTATACTGGCAGGAGCAACTCCAAAAGACTGCAAGCATTGTTGGATACCATTCAAGGCTAAAGCAGCAAGTGCAGTGGGATAATGTTCTATTCTGTTCTTACTTGTGTCCACATCCCCGGGCAGAAAGATCTCCCTACTTTCAGGGACTGAACAGGCTGATCTATCTGAGTGGCTTCTGGATATGGGGGAGGAGTTGAAGGCGCCATGGCAACGGCTTTACCAGCCGCCGCCAGCGTGGCTGAAGGCGCTGTAGCAACGGCTCCACCCACACCGACTGCCGCCGACATGTCCTTTTCTTTTACCCTTTTCTTTTCCTTTTTTCTAATAACAGTCCTCTCTAACTGTTCTATTAGAGCATGTAGCTCTCCTTCAGAATCCGTGCTCTCTGAGTCCTCAAAATCTCTAAAATCTCTAAAATCTGTAAGATCGGGATAGAGAGGAACTTTCTTTTTGCCTCCCTTTTCACTGTCTGCCTGCTCAAATCTTTCGCCTTTGTTACTTTCCTTTTCACTGTCTACTTGCTCAGATCTTTCCCCTTGCAGCAGTTCCAAGGCTGATTCTCCCTCTTTGATCGCATTACAACATCTCTGATCTTCTAAACAACTCCTCACCTTTTTCCAAATCGGTCTTACTCCATGCTTCAGAGTCCCTTGCTCCCAAGCAAAATCCAAGTCCCTGCCTAATTTGTCCCAGAAGGATACCGTAAGATTCCCGGACACCGTAAACCACGGAGCCACGGAATCACATTCATTCAAAATTCTTTCTAGGGTAGACTTCTTAATCTTCAAATTCCTAGCTAAAAGTAGCTCCTGAAGAGCCAGAAAAATTGGGTATGACTCAGACAATGCCATGTTTAAAAATTTTACTTTCAGTTCGCTGTTTCTCCGCGAAACTTTACCTTTCATTCGCTATCTCTGCGAATCTTTACCGTATGTTTGCTATTATCCGCGAATCTTTACTTTGTGTTTGCTATCTCCGTGAAACTTTATTGTCCTGATTTATCCCAGGAACTTACCAGCGCGCTGCCCCTGAATGCAGGAGTTCTGAGTCTTTTCTGGGTCCCCGTACGGGCCACCACTTGTCGCGTCCCCCTCGACCAGCAAGGATGACGCAACTCACAAAAGCTCTTCTCCAGCAGTTTATTCAGGTCCCTTGAAAACAGTCTTCTGAATTCGAAATGCCCGGGCAGACCCAACCCACAGGCTAAATACTAAAATGAACAGCCAGTCAAGTAAAGCCAAGTGGTGCTATCTTAGAGGCCCACGTATGCGGAAGCAAGCCAGATCAGCGGTCTTTGCCAAATATGAACTTGTTATCATCGAGAGCGCTCACTGTCGGGCTGGTGGAAGGTGGAGACCAGCGCCATCTTTAGGGCGCGGCACATCGCAGCTCTCTACACTCTACAATAAAAAAAAAATATCTGGATGTATCACCATCCCAGATTTCAAGCTGTACAACAGAGCAATAGTAGTAAAAAAAAAAGCATGGTACTGGTATAGAAACAGACCAGTAGATCAATGGAATCGAATTGAAGATCCAGACATAGTCCACACACTTATGGCCACCTAATTTTTGACAAAGAAGCCAAAACAGCACAATGGAAGGACAGCATCTTCAACAAATGGTTCTGGTCCAACTGGATGTCCACTTGTAAAAGAAAGAAATTAGACCCATACTTATCAACTTGTATAAAACTTAGTCCAAGTGGATCAAAGACCTTAACATAAGACCTGTCACACTAAATCTACTAGAAGAAAAAGTGGGAAAAACCCTCGAACTAATTGGCACAAGAGACAACTTCCTGAACAGAACACCAACAGATCAGGACCTGAGATCAACAATCAATAAATGAGACCTAATGAAACTGAAAAGCTTCTGTAAGGCAATAGACACTGTCATTCAAAAAAAACGGCAACCTACAGACTGGGAGAAAATCTTCACCAACCCCACATCTGACAGAGGGCTAATATCCAAAATCTACAAAGAACTCAAGAAATTAAATGCCAAGAAACCAAATAATCCTATCATAAAATGGGGGACAGAGCTAAATAGAGAATTCACAAAGGACGAATCCCTAATGGCTGAGAGACATTTGAAGAAATGCTCACCATCCTTAATCATCAGAGAAATGCAACTCAAGATGACTCTGAGATTCCATCTCACACCTGTCAGAATGGCCTAGATCAAAAACTCAAATGACAGCACATGCTGGCAAGGGTGTGCAGAAAGGGGTACCCTACTCCATTGCTGGTGGCAATGCAGGCTTGTGCAACCACTAGGGAGGTCAGTCTGGTGATATCTTAGAAAACTTGGAAGAGCTTTGCCTCAGGACCCAGCCATACCACTTCTGGGTATACACCCAAATGCCTCTTCACGGAATCATAAGGAAGTTTCCTCATCTATGTTTATAGCAGCATTATTTGTAATAGCTAGAAACTGGAAACAACCCAGATGTCCCTCAACTGAAGAACAGGTTAAAAAACTGTGGTACATCTACACAATGGAATACTATTCAGCTATCAGGAACAACGAAATTGTGCAATTTGCAGCCAAATGGATGGAACTAGAAAAACTCATCCTGAGTGAGCTAACCCAGACTCCAAAAGATGCATATGGCATCTTCATTTATAGTAGGATTTTAGCTATATAGTAGAAGGTATCGATACTACAACTAACACACCAACAGGAACTTGTACATAGACTTTTTATTTTTAATTTTTAATTTTTATTTATTTTTATATATTTTTTTATATTTTTTTCTCTTTTTTAGTCTTTTTATCTATTTGTCTGCTTATTGGTTTGCTTGTTTAGTAGTTCCCTCTCCCGGGCAATGAGACACTTTTCACCGATGGTACTGCTTCCTAGATCCCCAATGAATGAGGAGGCTCTTGGCCCTCATACAACCTCTCAACTGAGATGAGGGACTGTTATATAAGGACACCCCACCCCAGAGAAATGGGATGGAAGGGTTAGGAGGTAAAGAAAAAAGTGAAATGTGATGTTTCGGCCTTTTACTACTAATTGTCATAAGCTGTTTAGTATAATTAAGAAATACAATCTAATGGTTATGCAAGCTGGTCATTCTGTTAGGTACTATGACAACCTATTATATTACTTGCTAAGCTAATCAGAAATAAACCTCCTTAGAGACAAGCAACATCTGCTTACCCTAATATAAGAGATAGATAGGGCCTCTTCAAAAACCTCAAGAGATCTGCAGAATATGGCATTCAAAGATGTTTTCGTAACTTTAATTTTTTTATATCAAGACATATCAACCCCTGATAGCACCCCCTATTTTCCTTCAAGTAGAAGATGAGCATCGAAGAATCTCCAGTGGGAGATGATTGAATTAGTCGCAAGCCTATATCTTGGTGGGAAAAGCCCCTTGCTCCAACTGTAGACAGAATGCTGTCCAAAAACGACAAAACCTGGAAGCAGGTAAGTCGACAGCCTAGCTCTGCCAAGACAGGGTAGGTAAGTCCTTCATAACTCCTGCTCTACAATCAATGTCTGTCAGAGAAATGGGGCTGAATGACTGAAGATCAATGCTGTAATGTATGGAGAGAAAATGGGAACTGTCCAGGCAGCCACTGGTATGTCATTTCTTAGTTTTGGAAGGTGCAGGCCCTGTACTTCCTATAAAATCAGATATATTTATCCCTCTCAGGTCTCTGAGGTGATTGAAGAACAGATAGCTAGAGTCTCATAATTAAATTTTGAGTTGTTTAGGAGTCAAGACAGTGTTATAGATCTACGAAGATACTTTTAAAATTGTGTTGCAAGTTAGTAGGAATGTTGAGTCAGATATAGAACTTTAAACTCCTGGAGATGGTTAGATAGTAGAATGTTAAAGTCAGGTGCCAAATACATATGGACTGGACATTGGGAATGTACGCTAAGCCATATAACCCTCATAACTGTGGCCTAATTACATCTGTTGTTTTGTATTGTATTCATTATTATAAGAGAAAGAGCCATTTGTTGGACTGAAATGGGAAGCTGTTGGGGGAAATAAGATATACCTTAAACTTAAAAGAAAAAAAAGCGAAGAGGATGGGGAATGGGGGTGGGAGGGTGGGACTGGAGGGGGGAATAGGGAGGGGACTGCGATTGAGATGTAACTTGAAGAAATAAAAAATAAAGGAAAAAAAAGCATCTGGAAGTATCACCATCCCAGATTTCAAGCTGTACTACAGAGCAATAGTAGTAAAAACAGCATGGTATTGGTATAGAAACAGACCAGTAGATCAATGGAATCGAATTGAAGATCCAGCCATAAACCCACACACTTATGGCCACCTAATTTTTGACAAAGAAGCCAAAACAGCACAATGGAAGAAGCACAGCATCTTCAACAAATGGTCCTGGTCCAACTGGATGTCCACTTGTAAAAGAATGAAATTAGACCCATACTTATCACCTTGTATAAAACGTAAGTCCAAGTGGATCAAGGACCTTAACATAAGACCTGTCACACTAAATCTACTTGAAGAAAAAGTGGGAAAAACCCTCGAATTAATTGGCACAGGTGACAACTTCCTGAACAGAACACCAACAGATCAGGACCTGAAATCATCAATCAATAAATGGGACCTCATGAAACTCAAAAGCTTATGTAAGGCAAAAGACACTGTCATTCTAACAAAACGGCAGCCTACAGACTGGGAGAAAATCTTCACCAACCCCACATCTGACAGAGGGCTAATATCCAAAATCTACAAAGAACTCAAGAAATTAAATGCCAAGAAACCAAATAATCCAATCAAAAAATGGTGGATGGAGCTAAATAGAGAATTCACAAAGGACGAATCCCTAATGGCTGAGAGACACTTGAAGAAATGCTCAAAATCCTTAATCATCAGAGAAATGCAACTCAAGATGACTCTGAGATTCCATCTCACACCTGTCAAAATGGCTAAGATCAAAAGCTCAAATGACAGCACATGCTGGCAAGGGTGTGGAGAAAGGGGAACCCTATTCCATTGCTGGTGGGAGTGCAGACTTGTGCAACCACTATGAAGATCAGTATGGCGATATCTTAGAAAACTTGGAATAGCTTTGCCTCAGGACCCAGCCATACCACTTCTGGGTATACACCCAAATATCTCCTCATGGAATCATAAGGAAGTCTCCTCATCTATGTTCATAGCAGCCTTATTTGTAATAGCTGGAAACTGGAAACAACCCAGATGTCCCTCAACCAAAGAATGGGTTAAAAAACTGTGGTACATCTACACAATGGAATATTATTCAGCTATCAGGAGCAATGCAATTATGCAATTTGTAGCCAAATGGATAGAACTAGAAAAGCGCATCCTGAGTGAGCTAACCCAGACTCAGAAGGATGCATATGGCATCTATTCACTTATAGTAGGAATTTAGCTATATAGTAGACGATATCGATACTACAACTAACACACCAAAGGGAACATGGACATATACTTTTTATTTTTTTATTTTTTTCTATTATTATTCTTTTTTTATCTGTTTGTCTGCTTATTTGTTTGTTTGGTCTTCAGTTCTCTCTCCCGGGCAATGAGACACTTTTCACTGGTGATATTGCTTCGTAGATCCCCAATGAATGAAGAGGCTCTTGGCCCTCATACCACCTTTGAACTGAGATGAAAGACTGTTATATAGGGACACCCCACCTCAGAGAAATGGGATGGAAAGGTAGGGAGTAAAAAAAAAAAATGAAATGTGATGTTTCGGCCTTTTGCTACTAACTGTCATGAACTTTTTAGCATAATTAGGAAATGCAAAGTAATAGTCATGCAAGCCAGTCATTGTGTTAGGTACTATGACAGTCTATTATAGTTATTTTCTAAGCTAATCAGAAATAAAGCTGCTAAGAGACAAGCAACATCTGCTTATCCTAATATAAGAGATAGATAGGGCCTCTTCAAAAACCTCAAGAGATCTGCAGAATATGGCATTCAAAGATGTTTTCTTTACTTTAGTTTTTTTTTTATATCGAGACATATCAACTCCTGAAAGCACCCCCTATTCTCCTCCAAGTAGAAGATGAGCATCAAAGAATCTCCAGTGGGTGATGATTAAATTAGTCGCAAGCCTATCTCTTGGCAGAAAAAAACCCTTGCTCCAACTGTACACCGAATGCTGTCCAAAAAAGGACAAATCTTGGAGGCAGGTAAGTCGACAGCCTATCTCTGCCAAGACAGGGTAGGTAAGTCCTTCATAACCCCTGCTCTACAATCAATGCCTGTAAAGAAAAAAAAAAAAGACTTCAAATCCCACCCCCAGGGATACACTTCCTCCATCCAGTCCACACCCACTCCAACAACGCCATGTCTCCTAATCCTTCTCAAGTTGTGCTACTCCCTAATGACTAAACACTCAAATATACGATTTATATTTATATGATAAATATATTTATATTCTTATTCAAACTACCATGATTACCCAAACTGGCCCTCACCTTGTAACCTTGCCTCAGCATCCAGAATAGCTGGGATTACTGGCCTGTGTCACCAGACCCAGTCAAGAATCTTGTTTTGCTTGACTAGAAGTCCCTAGGTTTAGGGGACTAGGTGTCTCCATAGATTATAGCTGTCAGTGTTGGTCTATATCTCCTCACTACCACTGCATTCTGATCATCCTATATTTAGATAGAAGATCAGTAGCTGAAAGGAACATAAGTCATGGATTGCTAAGAACCACAAACATGTTTCATGTTACTTAAATCTTTAATTTCCTCTGAAGTGTCTAGACCAATCCTGGTTATTGACACATGAAGTGAAAAGGTTACAAAACTACATCAAAGCAAGCCAAAGTTAGATGCAGTATGACAAGACATGGCACTAAGACATTAATATACTTTTCACATTCTACAAGTACTATCCTCAGACTCAAAACAATATTTATCTTTTAAATAGCTCCTCTGAGTTTACCAAAACTACTCACCTCTTTTCCAGTCGCATTATAATTTTAAACTGGTCTTCATGTAAAATCAGTCACTTTGCCCCAACTAAATTCTTTTCTTAACAATTAATTTTGAAAGATTAAAAAAGAATCAGGTGAACCAACCCTCCCCAACTTGGCCAAAGGATCTCCTAGGCTATTCTCTCCATTGTACCCACACAACTGAGACCGTAAAATCACAAAGAGACGGTGCTTAGGGAAGAAGTGTCTCCTTAAGAGAAAAGCCCTCTGCTGTTCATTATTTTCATCAAAAAGCGGGGTGGGGGATTGATGTAAAATATTTCTAGGGGTCAGACTTGCTATGTGGCTACCAGTCTTCACCCTGTGTGCAAAAACAGGCAGCTGAATAAATGACAGCCAAGACTTTTTTTAAAAAGCTATGTCTTTGCTAGCACCACCTAAGAACACAATCTCTCTTGTCCTTTGGGAAACAGCTGGTAGCGGCGCATAGGAAGTAGCTAAATCAGAAACAATGGGAGGAGGCTTGGGAATGGTTTCAGTCTGGGTAGACCAGCCCCACTCTCATCTACAGAGAGAGCAGCTCATGTTACTCTACATAAATGCAAACATGGAGGAGAGAAAGATTTTATAAATACTCTCTGACACAGCAAGAAAATTTATTTAGTCGTTTGAATTATCATGCCTGCTAAGCAGAATGCTCAATGACCAAGGACTTGATATAAAAGCCCTATGGCCTGAGCTTGAATTCTAAGCACCAATGTAAAGGCTGTGCATTGGAATAATGTGCCTGTAAGGCCAGAGTGGGTCTCAGTTGGCTTTTGGCCTGTGAATCCAGCTTGAAACAGGTTCAATGACAGAGAAAATCTCTGACCTGCATAAGACATTCAAGGGTGGGCACACATGTACACTCACATTCTTGTACCCCCCCACACACACACATACATACATCAGAGTTATGATACTAGAGCAAATAAGGAATGGTAAGCAGAGAAGAAGATTTTCTCAAAATGACTTCCATGCAGAAAATAAGCCAAACCATGACTTCACTGTTGTTGGAACTAGATGAATGACCACCAACACCCTACTTTGTTTATAATATTTATAAAATAGTCTGAAAACAAACATTTTGGTTAATTTATATTTGTATATGTTTTCAGGATTTTTTTCTAAGAAATATGGCATCCCTTTAAATGGCATATGAACAATGTGCATTTTAAAATCTTTTTTCTAACCTTTGAAATACATCTTAAGGCTGGATGTGCACAGCTGTAATCTCAGTACTTCAAAAGTTGAGGCAGGAGCAAGCAGTAAGAAGGAGAGGCCACCTTGAACTACATAGGAAGATAAAGAGAGGGTAGGAAGTGAGGGAAGGCTATGGAGAAAGAAAGAAAGAAAGAAAGAAAGAAAGAAAGAAAGAAAGAAAGA
>CAJQZJ010034466.1:3082696-3095577 GCA_907164525.1 Lophiomys imhausi | reverse complement strand
AGAAAGAAAGAAAGAAAGAAAGAAAGAAAGAAAGAAAGAAAGAAAGAAAGAAAGAAGGAAAATAACCTCATTAAAACAAGAACCTACTCCTATATGATTATTGTCATAAACCAACTTGTCAGCAGACATCTAGAGAGTAATATTAGCCATCACCCTTTTAAAGAAGTTTGCAAAAGAATTCAGGAAGGTTTTATAAAATAAAATTTTGAGTATTTTTAGCAAGAAGAATTTGAGTCAAATTTAGGGCTGGGGAAGAACTAGGAATCATCACATTCCTACTCACTGCTGTTCAAAGGCAAACATTCCCAAGAGTGCCCCCCACTTTCAGGGGAGCTGTTGTAAACTGAGGACCAAATGTATTTAGTACAATTTCAATCTGTTCTTCATATATGTTTAATCGTAAGGAAAACTTCCTACCTTTCCCCAACCCTTTCAGCCCACCTCTATGCATGTATACACTCTACAAGTAGCATATAATCTTTCCACCAGTATCATTCTGGTGAAAGTGATTCATTCTAAAGCCTTTTTTTCAAGCCAGTTCCATTCACACCATTAAATTGAAGCAAGTTTTCATTATTTAATGATATAAAATATGATAATATCTTTGGCCCAACAACCAAAATAACATGGCTTTGGAAGTGGTTCATGATACAAAATTCAAAATTAAGTCTGAAAGTAATATTTGGAAAGAAATATATAATATTTCAGAGAAATAGCTGCAATTATTCCACTTTACATATTAAAATAATAAATAAGCAAACTATTTTCAAAATCAAACTGTGGCAATTCTTAGTACAACAACTTAAAATACAACTAAGAGAGCTGGAGAAATGGTACAGTGGTTAAAAGCACATACTGCTCTGACAGACAACCCAAGTTTAATTCCCAGCACCCATGTTAAGCAGCTCACAACTGTCCAGCTCCAGGAAATCTGATTTCTCTGACATCATTGGACATTGGCACACATGTACACTGCACATAACTAAAAATAAAATAGAGTTGGGAATGATGGTCCATGCCTTTAATCCCAGCACTTGGGAGGCAGCAGCAAGTGATCTCTGAATAGAGACTAGCCCAATCTACAGAGTGAGTTCCAGGACAGCCAGGGCTACACCAAGAAACCTTGTCTTGAAAAAGCAAAAAAAAAATAAGTAAATACTAAATAAATAAAATATAAAATTAAGCAGGCTTAATTAATTAATTTCTTAATTAATTAATTAAGAGATGGTACCGCAATTAAGAGTGCTGACTGCTCTTCCAGGGGACCCACGTTTGACTCCCAACACTCACATTGTATCTCACAATAGTCTCTAACTCTAGTCCTAAGGGATCCAATTCACTCTTCTAGCTTCTACAGGCACCAAGCATATACATGATGCACAGACATACATGCAGGCAAATATTAAATATTATCAAAAATAAAAATAAATATTCTTAATTAAAAAACATTCATCTAACGCACTAACCAAACAAACAAAAATAAAGCAAAGTTTTCAAAAACTACAATATATATGAAAGTCTACTATGTATGTACCTGAAAATGTCTAAATGAAATCTATTATTTTTGTACAATTGATACATGATAACACTTTTTTGTTAGCTATGGTAGTACATGCTTGTAATCTGAGCACTCAGGAAGCTGAGGAAGAACAATGAATATTTCTAAGCCAGATCCTGTGAGCTAGCCCAGCATGCTAGTCCAGTATCTCCTTTTCTCCCAGGCTTAGTCCTAGTTGCATAGCCTGTGCCCCAACAAGATCTGATGAGCTCCCCTGCTGTACACTACACTGTACCCTAGTCCTACTCTGGTTGCTCTTTGTGAGCATTGGGTCAGTCTGGGGAGTCCTTGCCAGTTCTCTTTGCACATCCTGTGTGCTTGCCCACGCTGACCTTCACCTTTCCTACATCAATATTGGTCTCAGTTACACATCCTGTGAGTTGGTTCAGTGCCATCAACCACACCTGTGTGGATTCCAAACTCCAGACTTAATCCTGGTTGTATATCCTATGTTTTGGTCCAGTCTGGTGAGTCACCTGGATTCTATTCAACCTGCACCATATCCAGTAGGCAGTAGCCAGCACCTATATCGGGGGCAGACCCAGCCTGCTGAGTTTTGGGACCATACCCAAACTTACTAGTGTGGACCATACCCAATCACCAGTCCTTGTTTTGGCATCACTGTAACTCAAGTTCCAGAGGAATCAATGCTTTCTTCTGGCCTCCTCAGATATATACATGGTAAAGAAGCATATAGGCAGGCAAAATGTTCATAAACATAAAATAATTTACTTTTTACAAGAATGAAAAGCGATTTAGTAAGCAGCATTCCTCTATAGCCCCTGCATTAGCTCCTGCCTCAAGGTTCCTGCCCTGTCAGAGCCCTTCTGATTTCCCTCAGTGATAGACCATGCTATGGAACTGCGCTAAAAAAAAAAAAAAAAAAAAAAAAAAAAAACCCTTTCCTCCCTACATTGATTTTGATCATTGTACTTTCTCACAGTGGTAGAAACCCTAAGACAGGTGCCAACTCATACTATTATACCCAGCAAAACTCTCTGTGCTGGTTGAATGAGAAAGAAAAACTTTCAGCAGAACAACAACAACAACAAAAAAAGACCCCAGATAGCCAAAGAAATCCTGATCAAAAAGAATAATATAGACTTCAAGACATTATAAACTTCAAGATATATTGTAGAGCTATAATAATAAAACAGTATGGTACTGGGACAAAAAGAGAAATGTAGACTCAGTGGAAGAAAATAGAAGACCCAAACATGAGTGCACATAACTACATCCATGTAATAAATGACAAAGAAGGAAAAAACACATATACTAGAGAAAAGAAAGAATTTTCTGCTGAGAAAACTAGATGTGCACATGTAAGAATGAAATTAGACACATATCTATTACCCTACACAAGAATTAACTCCAAATTGATCAAAGACATCAAGGTGAAACCTGAAGTACTTAAACTGCTAGAAGAAAACATATACAGTACCCAACAAGATATAGATGTAAGAAAGGACTTCTTAAATAGGGTTCTATTTGCCCAAGCATTAAAGCCTACAATTGATGAATGGGACTTCATAAACTGAAAAAGGATTTGTACAGCTAAGGAAATAATCAACTAAATGAGGAGGAAGCCCACAGAAAGGAAGATAATCTTTGCCATCTATGCATTGACAGAGATTTAATATCCAGAATATATACTGAATGTTTAAAAAAAAAAAAAGAGCCAAAACAACATGACTCATTTTAAAAATGGGCTATGGATCTAAACAAGGAGTTCTAAAAAGAAGAAACAAAAATTTCTAAGAGATATCTTTAAAAGTGTTCATTATCCTTAGCATTTAGAGGAATTCAAATTAAAACTACTACAAGATTTCATCTTCCCTTAGTCATAGTGGGAAATATCAACAAAATAACCTGCAACAAATACTAGCAAGGACATGAGGAAAGGGAAATACTCATTCACTATTAGTGACATTGTGTACTGGTGGAATCACTTTAGAGGTCAATATGGAAAATTATCAAAAGCTAGAAAAAAAATCTACCAGCTGACCCAGCTATATCACTCTTTGACATATGCACAAAGGACTCAACATCTTACCCTACCGACACTTGCTCAGCCATGTTCATTGCTGCTCTATTTACAATAGATTGAAAATGAAAACAACCTAAATGCCCTTCAATTGATCAATGGATAATGAAAATGTGATATATATATATATACTATGGGATACTATTCAACTGTTAAAAAGAAAAAAGCCATGAAATTTGCAGGTAAAGAGATGAAACTGGAAAAAATTATATTGAGTGAGGTAACACAGATCTAGAAAGACAGATACCAAATGTTCTCTCATCTATTGTTCCTAGCTTCAAATCTATCTTCAGATGTGAGAATATAGCATAAAGTAAACAGAGGAAGGAGGAGAGTAAAAAGGAACAGAGAAGAACTCTAAAGAGAGGAATAGCAGGATACAGATGGTATGAAAGGGGAAATGGGGAAAACTGGGGGGAGTTTTAGTTGTGGGCAGGAAGAGTTTAATACAGAAGGAGGGAAGAAGGGATAAATAACACTAAGAATGTTTGAAAAAGTCATAGGAAATCACATTATTTTGTATTTATCTAAAATTACATATACTACACATATACACACAAATATATAAACTATATGTGTGTATATATATATGTATTTACATATATATACAGTTTAAGTGAAGTTACATGGGGTAATAATTCTCCCCTTAAAAGCCATAGACTATCTAACAGAAACCCTTGTCCAAGTATGAGAAACCTACTTTTGAGTTGTTGGATAAGGAAGTCTAAGAGGCTATCCAGATAATATAAGCTATTGCTTTTGTGCTTGGTTGTCTCCCAGAGGTTGAAGGTACGTTCCTGTTGATGAAAACACCACAAACATCTGACACAGGGCTTAAAAGATTTGAGCCAGAGCATGGTGGCACACACCTTTAATCCCAGCGCTTGGAAGGCAGAGGCAGGAGAATCTCAATGAGTTCAAGGCCAGCCTGGTCTACAAAGCAAGTCCAGGACATCCAGGGCTATTACACATAGAAACCCTGTCTACAAAAAAAAAAGACAAAACAAAACAAAGAAGATATGAGATAGAACTTACCTTAAAGTTTTTTCTCCTGAGAACTAACTTCATAGTACCAGAGGGTAAAATGCAAGTTGCTAAGGGAAGAAAGAAATCAGTAGCTCCACCCAACTATAACATCTATGATGCACAATAATTACCATGGTGGCAAGATATCCCTAAAGGTGCAGTAGTGGCACTCATATCTTGGCAGCCATCAGTAATTATCTAACTGGATTCAAGATCTTTTTAACAGGAAGGAAATCGCAGTACTGGAAACATAGGCAACCACCTGGGATTAGTGAACTCATGGACCTTAGAGGAGAACCTACCCCTGCCATTTTCCTGAACCAGTACAATAGATCTTCACTGTAGATATTTATACTAATACCCATAGATAAGTGGATCTCCCACCTCTCATTGGAGATGGTTCTTGTTGCAGTAGACAGATTCCATATTAAAGAAGAGGAGGCTGTGAATTTCAAAGGGAACAAGTTGAGAGGGTAGGAGGGTAGCAATGGAAAAGGAAAATGATGTAATTATATTAATTAAAATTTTAAAAGATATTGTCCCTCACTGGGCTGTGGTGGAGCACACCTTTAATTAGAGCATTCAGGAGGCAGGAGCAGGAGGATCCCTGAGCTTGAGGCCAGCCTGGCCTACAGAGAGAGGTCCAGGACAGATAGGGCTACACAGAGAAACCCTGACTCAGAAAACAAAAAGAAAGAAAAGGAAGGAAGGATTCAAACTGAAGTGGTATGGTTAAGAATTAAGGTCACATCCAAGAAGCTTTATCCAGAAGACAATGGAAACAGATGCAGAGTCAAACATTAGGCAAAAGTAGAGAGTCTTGAAGAAAAGTTAGGGGAAAATTTGAAGAAGCTGGAGGGATCAAGGACATCACAAGAAGATCCACATAGCCAATTTACTCAGACACAAGGCGGCTCAAAGAGGCTGAACCACCCAACCAAAGAACTTACAAGGACTGGTCCTACGGCCATTACACATATGAAGCTGATGGGCTGCTTGGTACTCAAGTGGATCCCTAACAACTGGAACAGGGTCTATCTCGGGCTTAGATGTTGTTGCCTCCCTCTGGAGCTCATTTTCCTAGCAGAGCTGCCTTGTCTTGCCTCAGTGGAAGAGGAGGCACTTAGTCCTGATGTGATTTGATGTGCCCGAGTGGGTTGGTTCTGGGTCAGGGGGAAGGGAGTATGGAGGAAGTGGGTGGGAGGGTGGGACTGGGAGGAGCAGTGGGGGATGGTGATTGGAATGTAAAATTAACAAATAGATAATTTTTAAATGCTAAAAAAAATTAAAGTCACTAGTCTTTGTTAACTAGTTGAAGATATCTCTGAAACAAATGGCCTCTAGGTCAAAAAATAAATAGTGAAAAATGCTGTTACTCTTCCCTTCCTCTGAGTAAGTACTTTTGAGTTAAGAACAGTGTTTAACTATGTTTAATCCATTGCTCCCAAAAGCATTTGGCCACAGAAATATTTTTTCAAATGATCTCCATCCTCATCTATTTGTACTTCTCTAACAAAGTGCATATAGACTATGTACCTTATGGCCCACAGGGATGCTTCTCACAGGTCTGAAAGATGAGAGGTTGAACTTGGGTGTCCATTAAGCCAGTTCTGAATTCTCTTTTCCATCTTTCAGTCTGCAGACTTCTCATTACATTCTCATGTTGGTGGGAAGTGGATGAAGAAGCTCTCAAAAATCCCTTTTAAAACTGGAGCTCTCCAGGTTGTGCAGGGTGGATCCCACCTTTAATCTCAGTGCTTGGGAAGCAAAGGCAGATGAATCTCTGAATCTGAGGCCAATCACAAATACACAGTGTGTCCTTGGAGGCTACATAGTGAAACCCTGTCTTAGAAGAAAAAGAAAAGCTAGCCCCTCTTTTACATAAATTGGTTCTCCAAACTCCTTTCTAATGCACTGGGGGTCAGGATTTCAGCACATGGATTTAGAGGAAACACAAACATTAAGTTCATTCCAATATCTTTTAAACATCTCATGAAACCTTGGACAATTCGAGCTAATTCAATTTCTCTTCCTCTAATAAATTACATAGGTTACTCAGGTCTGTAACCAAACTTTTAAATTATTATTTAACACTTATTTATTTATTACTAAATTCACTTATAACAAACACCAACAATTTCTTAACTATTAATCCTATAAATTCCTACAACCCCTTTAACCTATCCACTAAACCTATTGATAATTATAACAACTACTTTCAGAACCTTTTAGAATGATACAGTCTCTGGGGCAGGTCCTCAGTCGTCAGGAACACAGTCTTTGTTGTAGATTCTTTAACGCACTTAGCAGTCCTTTTTCTGGATCTCTCAGATGCAGGTTCATCAGGGTAAGTTGGTTATTGCAGTCTCACTTTAAATAAGGCTTCATGCTTTCTTCTCTGTGGGAGACCCCAGCCGTCTGCAGGCCAACTTACTTCTTTTGAATCAGGAACTCAGCTGCTCTGCCTCAGTCCTTAAAGCCAGGCACAGTTTCCCCTAGGCCACTGATCGGACATATCAAACCCCTCCAGGCAAAAGCTGAGCCACAGGGTCCAGTCCTTGGCCTTTTGGTGTCTTGCTCAGGCTTTCTTTGCTCACCGGCTTCTTTCTGCTTCAGGGAGAGAGCTGGCCATCAATGGCCAGCCCTTTTTTCAGCAGGACTCTTGGAGCTCTCTAGCATCAGGGGCCTCTTCTTCTTCTGGGCTCCATGCACTGTCCTTAAATAGGAGGAACTCTGTTTCAGCTTAATTTGGGCTCCGCCCACTTAGCAGCTGAAAACAATGTCAGGCCAGATACTTTGTTTCTTCAAGTCTATTGAGTCTTTCCTGTTTTTCCTGACTTCAACCTTGTTTTTCAGTCTATTGAGTCTTTCCTGGTTTTCCTGACTTCATGCTGATAATGCTCTTCAGGCCCCGAATTAAGAGACAGTATCAGAAACTCCTATATATTTTCTAAATCTAATTTATCTAACCTCTACACAGGTCACCCAAATTAAGTTTTTAAAGCACAACTCAAGCCAGGTACTATATATCAGATGTTTTGAGCCAGGGAAAGATCACAGATTTACCTCAAAACGTATGCACCTGACCTAGGTACTCAGCGAAATTAGTTTATCTATTGGTCTGGCCAATGATAATTCCATGTCCAAGTCTGAGAAGTAGAGGGAGATTTAGACCCCCTGTGTGGTGCAAGAAAACTGGAAATATCTGATACCTCCATTGACTCTTCCTTCATCTAGGACACAAGTAACTCAAGGGAAGTGTCCAGGTCTAAAGAACATGTGGTTTCTAGAGAATAGGGAAATGGATAAGGTTCTTGTTACCAGGCTATAGTTAAGGACTGAATTACAAGCCCTCAAGAGAAACCATCCCACTCATTAGAAAACATGAGCAAACTCTAATAGGAAAAAACTTCACCTAAGAAGCAACATTGGTACTTAAGCGTTGTGCCTAGGACACCATGTTTATGGAGAGATAAGCAAAGGTGACTTTGCAAGAATAATGAAGATCAGCAAAGCAACTGCTGCATCCAAATCCAAGAGAGTAGCTTTACGTTAACGTGCACAGGTTTGCACGGCATCCTTCTCTCCAGAAGAGTGGGCTCAGGTGGTGAAGAGTGAGCATAATAGTGAATAACATCTTTGGCTTTAACTGTGGCCACATTAAACAGTAGAGGAAGACAATGGAGTATCTACTAACATTTTGAGGTTGCTGCTTACTTCTTAAAAGAAATGAGAGGGGCTGTTGTTATGCCTCAGCAACCCTTTGAAAGATTCATAGCCATTCTTTCCTTCATTTCTTTCAAAGCCACTTTAACTCTATCTCTCCTGCCATTCAACTCTTAAAAGACAATGAAGGGCTGTGGAGATGGCTTAGTAGGTACAGTGCCTACTGTGCATGCATGAGGACCTGAGTTTAGATCTTTGCTACCATGAAAAAAATCAAGCATGGGATGGATTCCTGTAAATCCAGCCCTGGGGAGGATGAGGGTTCCCTGGAAGATCCCTGGAAGGTGCCCTGGAAAAGGAGGATCCCTGAAAGTCACTGGCCATCTAGTCTTTCTAAATCAGTGAACTCTGTGTTCAATGAAAGACCCTGTCTGAAAAAAAAAAAAAGCAAGTGGTGACCTTGCTGAGGAAGTGGGAGAGGCTCTTGGAACACCACCTCTTTCTGAGGGTTTTTGTACAGTTAACAGTCAGTAAGGTGCGGAGAGATACTTTCTTCAGTGCCACACTGGTAAGGAGCTCAAATTCTTGTAAATAAAGTCTCACTCACACTCAAGTAAACTCTAGTGAAACTCATTTAGTCACAGAAGGATGAAGTGTAAGTGTTGCAGCTCTGAAGGGAAAGGCTTCCCCTACAGAAGTTCTTCTCCAGCTGCCCTGAAATTTTCTACAATGCAAGAGTAACAGTTCTGCCTTGGCAGAAAGAGTGGGGTGCATTTCTGAAAATGTTACAGCTCTGCTTGGAAAGGTGTACTGGGAATCAGAAGCCAAGGAACACCACACAACAAATCTCACACAAGAGTTTTATTGGAAATGAAAAACCCAGGAGCATGGCCACCTCTGTTCAGGAGACTGGGAAGAATGCAGGGTTTATATAGGGTTTCTTGTCGGAGGCAGGGGGGACAGATTTCCAGAGTGGCCTGGGGTTGGAAAAATTATATGCCTGATTTGGGGGGCAAGCTCAGGGATTGGTGGGGGTTTTTTTAATTGTAAGGCTGAGCCTGGCCACTCTCCCAAATTGGGGCATTAGAAAACAGCTAGTTGGGAAGAAGACAACAGGAGTTAACAGATAGAGTAAGAGAATGGAGTGAATATTGACCAACATACATTATATACATGCATCAAAATAGCATAAAAAGAATTGTTACATTTAATATGTGCTAACAAAAACATTGTAAACTAAATAAATAATGTGAAATACTATAAAGAAAGACACCAATATCAACGTCTGGCTTCCACATATAGACATCTGCATACACATGCATATACACATACAACACTAACATTTTGAGATTGGGGACAGAGAGGGAGGGAGGGAGAGAATACAAAACAGAACTGAAGCATGAACCTCACCAGAATTATTCATACAAGGGAACAGATCAACTAAAAAACATCTGGTGTGTATTATTCTGGCAGAAAACCCTGCTCTGTGGAATCACTGACATACGATGCTGACCAGGTCTCCTCCATTTACTGTCCTTTTGGTTAGCAGTCACCTATTGCCTGCTCACAAAAATGCTAGCATTGTAAAGGGTAACTTTAAAAGACTGAGGCAAATGTATAGTCTAGAAATCTTATAGTATAATTAAAGAGGCAAGAAGTTATGAAGCACAGTGAATGTTAAATAATCTAATCTTTCCTGACTGCGAAGTGGTGAAGAACTTCTTTTTGAGAATTAAATGCAGATATCATAAAAATTACAATAGAAATATATTTATTTCCTTATAGAACACCTAGACTTATGAAAACATTGCTATGTTCTCATATTTCATAACTCGAGTAAAAAATGGGAAGGGAAAGAAGGGGGAAAGTCTGGTTTAATGTGGAACAATAGGAAAGAGTTTCATGAAAGGTTGAGCCTAAGTTAAGTTTGCACAGGACATTCTAGAGTGAGAAATTGGAAGGCTATACTGTGTGCTGGGCACAGAGCAGATAGAAGAAGGCAGTGGATGGAATGAGTAGGGGAATGTGTATAAAAAAAGAGGGAGTTGTGGAATGTGAGGCTCCAGAACAAACTCCCAAAGCATTGAGCCAGAAATTCCAATTATTTGAAAACAAATAAGATAAATTTAAAAAAAAAAAAACTTTCAGCCATCATCTATCAAAATTCCCAACTAAAGGCAACAAAATACACATGTGTTTCTAGAGCCTTAGCCAGGAATTTTCCAGAAAGGGAAGGAAAATTTACCATCTCTCTTGAAGAGTACCGTTTTGAAGTATCCTGCCTGTAAAGGCAGCACTGTTGTATCTAAAGACACTAGAGATGTTTAAAGAAGTTAACATGTTATCCCTCCTCCATGTCAGGCTGCAAAGGCCCAGGATAGACTGGTGTTTATGTCACTAATTTCAGAAAAGATGGTGATCATCAATTGCAAGGTTATCACCTTAACCCAACAGACCCATAGAAATGGAGTCTGTTCAAACAAGCACTTTACTTTGATGAGAAAAATGTCTGTCTGATTCTCTCCAAGTTACTGTCAGTAAGACTGGAATTAAGGTCAAGATTTGACATTCATGTTCTTCCAGAATGGAGCTAGCCTTTCAAGGTGAAACACTCAAGCACTCTTGAGCCAAAATGTAGATGACTACAGCATTCTTGGATTTTGTCATTTCCCTGGAAAAAGACATAGTTGTCTCAGGTAATCTGTTTGTAACTAAAGCATGTCAGTGTTTAGCATATTTCCTAAATTTAAAAAAATCAAAGCAAGTGTCCACTGTAATTACAAGAATAGGATTTCTAATCATTGTTGTTATATATTGTATGTTCATAAGGAATTCCACAGCAGGGTATGGGAAGAACCACCTTCTTTGATATTAGTTCCAAGTTTCTTACAAAGAAAATCACTCCCTAAACTATTGTATATTACAGACTCTTTGGAGCAGGGATCAAATAGTCACTGCATTGTCCATCTGGAGCAGTTTTTACTGTGAAAGACTTTCCTATTCATTTCAGACTGGTAAGCAGAATCCTGACCTCTAGTTACTGAAGGCCAGCAGTACCTTCCTTTCCCAGTTATATAACCAAAAACATCATCAGACATTGCAGAACAACTTCCTGGGAGTGAAATTCTTCTCTACTTGAAAACCAGACATAAAAATACAACTTAGATTATAAACTACTCTGGGCTCAGTGTTCCAGGCATATTTTTTAAGTGATGGTGGCTGTTCTTCTGGCTTCTATTCACATGAAATCTGCTGTTTGTTCCAATCTCTTCAGAGGAAAGTGTGAATGCCTTGTTTCTTGACAAATGACTTTAATTATTAGATTGTACCACAATGTGTATCAAAGTACAAGGGCAAAACTTTAGAGCTGCTGTCAAGACAACCGAGGCCTCTTCAAGCAAAGGAAAAATCAAAGACTTGTAGGATGCCAGTTGAGTAGGAATCTGAAGCCAAAGGAAAGTGCTGTGGCCACGGCTGAGCACCTGGTACTTTGTGGAAGAGCTGAATACTCAAGAAAATTGAGACTTCAAATGAGCTTCCACCTAACAAGCTGTAATTTTGTTTCATTGGAGGAGTGTAGAGGACAAGTTGGAGAAGAAACCAAGGGAGAATTCAACTGACAGTACATTGGCTAATTCAGTGAGGAGTTTAAGACAATCTTCAGAGTGCTGCAAGACAAAAGTGTCATTATCTGTAATTACTGCTTACCAGTAAGTAGCACGGATTGATAACAAGCTTCCTCACCAATCTTAGCCAGCCATTATGAGAAGAGGCGATTAAACTAATTAACAAATCAACTTTTCTGTGTAACATTGGACTCAATAGCAGAAAATAATGAAAACAGGCTAGCTTATTTGGAGGGATGAGGCGGGATAGAAACCTGAAGCTGACAGCAGTATGACTGGCGAGCTGAAATAACCAGCAAATGCATATATGTTAGCAAGAAATCAAATGAACATCAGGAACTATGAGGCCATGTGATCAAGGACAAACTTGTATTGAAAGTGTTTTGTTTGCTCAGGAAAACCAGCTGCACTCACATCAATTGTGCACACTCCTTCACATGTCCAAACACAAAATATAAAATAATAGCTCATAGAGAATAACTCATAGAGAAGTTAGACTGTCAACAACTTCACACATCTTGGACAATTAACACAAAAAGAATCACAAAAATAGTCATTTAGCCATAAAGTTATTTTATAAGAAGAGGAAAAGACCCAGTCTCACACTATTGCCATCCTGTACTTCCCTCAATTCCCCCATTCTCCAGTGGACTACGCCTGGACAATCTCCTGGACAAACACTATGACTCCCGAGGCTATCTCTAGCCTGAGGCCTTTCACAGAGGTGTTCTGCAAGTGTGCTGGACAGTTTAGGTCAACTTTATACAATCTAAAATCATCTGAGAGAAAGGAGCCTCAGTAAAGAAAATGCCTCCATAAGATTGGGTTGTGTCATCCTTGAGCTGGTGGTCCTGGGTTCTTTAAGAAAGAAGCCTGAGGAGGGCATGTGTAAGCAAGTCAGTAAGCAGCACCCCTCCAGGGCCTCTGCATCAGCTCCTGCCTCCAGGGCACTGCCCTGTTT
>CAJQZJ010034466.1:2997912-3082686 GCA_907164525.1 Lophiomys imhausi | reverse complement strand
ACTGCCCTGTTTGATCCAGGGCCTCTGCATCAGCTCCTGCCTCCAGGGCACTGCCCTGTTTCCTGAGTTCCTGCCTGGTTTCCTTCGCTGATGACCAGTGACATAGAAATGTAAGACAAATGTAAGACACGATGTTTAATGAATTTTATAATTTTTAGTTAACTGTAAAGTATTGTTAAATATAAATACCTTCTTATTTTTACTTCATTTAATGTGCTTACTCAGAAATGTTAAATTAAAAAAAATAAAAAATTTTTAAAAATTAAAAAAACATTTAAAAAAAGAAAATGTTAAATTTCATATTAGGCGATTTGTGCCAAACAAATGGAGGATATGTAGTGTTTATATTAGCACCGTATTAGAAATGACAAAAGGAAACTGATAGCAATCAGAAATGACATCAATAAGGAAAAGACAAAGAAAATCAACAAAGCACAATGATCCATGAGTATATGTAAACCATGAGTATATACTCCTATTTCAGACTAAGTATCTGTTGTTGTGTACCACAACCTTTCAAATATATGTACATTCTCAGATGACTAAATTGATCTAATTAAAATATTCATTACCTCATGTACTTATCATTTTTATGATGAGATAGTAGATTTTAGATCTACTCTCTTCTTTTAACAATTTTCATGAATATGACACATTTTTATTAACTGTAACAACTTTCATGGTTTGGATTGAAATACCCTTTCCAGGCTTATGCACTGAAAACTTGCTCCTCAGCTAGAGGCCTCATTTTGGAGATGGTGGAGACATTAGAAGATGGGATCTAGCTGGAGGAAGTAAGCCACAAGAGGGGTATGTTTGAAATTTTTTACCTTTTCCCCTTACTCTGCTTCCCAAATTCATATGAACAACCTCTGTGGCATGCCCTGGTAGCTGTGATAGTCTGCTTCATCATTTGCTCAGAATCAGCGGAGCCAAGGACTACATAATGAAAGCTCAGAAATTATGAACCAAAATGTGTTCTTCCTCTCCTGACGTTGTCTCTAGATAATATTGTTTCAATGCTGAGAAACTAATAGAAATTTGTTACTGACAGCATGGCCATTGCTATGATTAAACCTGACCACTTGTTATTAACCCTTTCAAACATATTGGTGGGAGGAATAGGGTGGTTGGTGGAGAAATTGGGTAGAGAAAGCCTAAAATGCCATTAAGAAGGCTGGACTCAAAGACTGTGCCCATAAAGTTTCAGATGGAAACAAGGACTCCAGTGGGACTGGACTAGAGGCTCTTACATTCTGCCAAAAGAACTTGTCCACATTTTACCTATCCTTGACACTTGGTGTTGAGGCGGAGTAAAAGGTGATTGTGTAACTGATCTAGCAGAACAAAATTCAAGGTAGTTCAGTATTCAGAATATGGCATGATTCTTACTACCTGTTTTTAGCCACATGTATTTACTGTCAGCTTGACACAATCTAGAAGTAACCCCTATTGCTATAAAAGCATGTGAGACTTGGAAGAAAAAAAGTAGAGCAGGAAAATTTGCAGTTTGGTGAGGAAATTTAATGTAAACTCAAAACTAAAGATATCATAATTTCTAAAGAGATTAGTGCCATTAAGAAGAAGCTCCTTCCATGCCTTGCCCCTTAACACCTGAGACAAGCCAGATTTCTGGGCCCAGGGTCATAAGAACAGGAGAGGTGACTCGGCACCTCACTAGCTGCAGCACTTGGGAGAGCAGAGCCCTGCACCTCACCTGGGCAGCACAATAGAGCTGACCACGGTAGCAGGGACATGGGTCATCTGGTCCCCAAGGGGATGAGAAAACTGGCTCTGAGGACATGAGCTTGGAAGAGCTGGCCCTGCCACTTGTCTGCCATGAGCTGACATGAGTGAGGGAGGAATGCCTTCAATCTCACCCCTTGCCACCTGTGACTGGTGAGAGAGCTGACCCAGAGGTCAAGAGAGCCTGCTTGGGGTAGGCTTAGGAGGTGCAGCGTTGCTGAAGGAAGAACATCACTGGGAATGCATTTTTTTTTACTTTATTTTTTATTTATTCAAGTTTCACCTCAATCGCAATCCCCTCCCTACTCCCCCCTCCAGTCCCATCCTCCCACCCTCAACCCCCCATCCTCTTCCCTTTTTTTTAAGTTTAAGGTATATCTTATTTTCCCCAACAGCTCCCCCTTTCAGTCTAACACATGGCTCTTTCTCTTATAATAATAAATACAAAACAACAGAGGTAATTAGGCCACAGTTATGAGGGTAATATGGCTTAGCGTACATTCCCAATGTCCAGTCCATATGTATTTGGCACCTGACTTTAACATTCTACTATCTAACCATCTCCATGAGTTTAAAGTTCTATATCTAACTCAACTTTCATACTAACTTGCAACACAATTTTAAAAACATCTTCTTAGATCCATAACACTCTCTTGATTCCTAAACAACCCAAAATTTAATTATGAGACTCTAGCTATCTATTCTTCAACCACCTCAGAGACCTGAGAGGGATAAATATATCTGATTATATAGGAAATGCAGGGCCTGCAGCTTCCAAAACTAAGAAATGACATACCAGTGGCTGCCTGAACAGTTCCCATTTTCTCTCCATACATTACAGCATCGATTTTCAGTCGTTTGGCCCTGTTTCTCTGACAGACATTGGTTGTAGAGCAGGAATTATGAAGGACTTGCCTATCCTTTCTTGGCAGAGCTAGGCTGCCGACTTACCTGCTTCCAAGTTTTGTCCTTTTTGGACAGCATTCTGTCTACAGTTGGAGCAAGGGGTTTTTCCTGCCAAGAGATAGGCTTGCGACTAATTCAATTATCTCCCATTGGAGATTCTTCGATGCTCATCTTCTACTTGGCCGGGAATCGGGATCTCCCCTCCCCCACTGGGAATGGATTTTGAATTTAAAGACTTGGACCATTTTCAGGTCAGTCTCTCTGCTTTCTGCTTTCAGGTTAAGATGTGACCTCTTGCCGGGCATGGTAGCTCATGCCTTTAATCCCAGCACTCTGGAGGCAGAGGCAGGCATTTCTTTGTGAGTTCGAGGCCAGCCTGTTCTACAAAGTGAGTCCAGGACAGCCAGGGCTACACAGAGAAACACTGTCTGGAAAAAATATATATTTTTTGACCCCTTCCTCAGTAAAGCCCTGAACTTTCTCACCCAAACTTAAGCTGACAACAATCTTCTCAGGATTTAAATAGTTGAGCACAAAAAGATTGGACAATAAATTTACTATTAACTTGCTTAACTATTTTTTTCATTCTTATTTGGGCCCCCAAACAGGTTTCCTACATCCCACATCAAGCAGGAAGCAATTTTAAGAGAGCGATGCCCCATTCCCAAAAGCTGGGGTGGGTGGTTTCTTTTTGTGATCATTCCATGGGTTATAGATGTTTGTCGTAATTTAGGGGGAGTGGTTACAAGCTGTTAAATGGTCTTGTTAAGCAAAGTTTAGGAGGTTCGGTCTAGGGATTTCTCTCTTTTTCTTTTCTCTATCCTTTTTTTTCTCTTTTGTAGAGGGGAAAGACTTGAAAAGAAAAAGAGGGGATAAAGACATGATATAGGAATGATAAAGAAAAAGGAGTAGATTATTGAATCTACTCTTATATTTTTGTATATTGATACAAAATTAAGGTTAACTCTTTTTAAGATATTGTACCTATGTAATGCTTAAAAATGCAATGTGAGTTTTGACCTTTTGACAGCAACTGTTACAAACTGTTTAGGATAATTAAGAAACGCAAACTAATAGTCATTCAAACTTGTCATTTTGTTAGGTACTAGTGTAGTTTATCACAGATGTTTTCTAAATTAATCAGAAATCAAGTTGCTAGGAGACAAGCAACATTTACTTATCCAAATATACGGAGACAGATAATTGGTCTTTTAAACCTCAAGAGATCTGTAGAATATGGAATTCAAAGATGATCTCTTAACTTAAGAGTTTTTGATATTGAGACATGTCAGCTCCTGACAGCCCTCCCACTCTACTCCAAGTAGACGATGAACATCAAAGAATCTCCATTTGGTGATGGCAGCATTGTGGCAAGCTTGTCACTGGGCAAGAGAAATCCCTTGCTTCAACTGTAGACAGAATGCTGTCCGAAAAGGACAAAACTTGGAAGCAGTTAAGTTGACAACCTAGCTCGCCAAGACAGGGTGGGAAAATTCTTCATAATTCCTGCTTTACAATTAATGTTTGTCAGCGATACTGGGCCAAAAGTCTGAAGTTAGAGGCTCCAATATTATAGAGAGAAATTGGGGACTGTCCAGGCAGACGTTTGTTTGTCATTTCTTAGTTTTGGAAGCTACTTGCTCTGCACTTTCTATTCATTCAGATATATTTATCCTTCTCAGGTCTCTGATGTGGTTGAAGACTAGATATTTATAGTCTCACAGTTAAGTTTTAAGTTGCTTAGAAATTAAAAGGGTGTTCTAGGACTAAGGAGATATTTTTAAGTTGGTAATGCAAGTTAGGATGGAAACTGAACTAGGTAGAGAACTTTAAACTCATGGATATAGATAGATAAATAATAGAATATTTTTACCAGTTACCAAATACATATGGACTGGACATTGAAAATGTATGTTATATCATATAATTTTTATAATTGTTACCTAATTGTTCTTACAGTTTTGTATTGCATTTATTGTTATAAGGAAAAAAAAAGAAACAAAGGAAGAAAAAGATGTGACTTCTTAGCTCCTACTTCTGTGGCCATGCTCACTGGTCATGACGGCCATGGATTCTTATCCCTCAGGAACTCTAGGTGTAAATAAATGCTTTCTTCCTTAAGTTGCCTTGGACATAGTGCTTTCTCACAGTAATAGAAAAGTAACTAGTACATACAATCACATTGTGCACACAATCCCTTAAATTTATCACCTCTATCTCTACCTTATCTTCCATGACTAATTCTTCCCATTCTCCCTACTTCCCCCATCTCCAGCTTCTGGTAACCACCATTCTAACTTGGCTTTCATTATGTCCACATTCTTGAAGTGAGAGAATGTAATATTTTGTTTGTTCATCTAATATAATATCTTCTAGGGTCTGGGGAGATTGCTCAGTGGGTAGTGCTTACTGGACAAGCATGAAGACCTGACACCAACTCCCTAGTTCTCCCATTTTTAAGACAGGTGTGGTACCACACACACACCTGTAATCCCAGCAGTGGGAGGCAGCCTTAATCTTGGCCAGAGCTGTGCTGATCACCGCTGAGGCTCCCTGGTTCGAGAGCATCTTTCATCTTTTTATAACAGCAGTTCTAACGTGTGAGGGCACACCTCACTGTGATTTTAGTATGCATTTCTCTAAGGATCAGTAAGATTTTTATTTGTTCACAGGTTGGTCACTTGTCCTCTTTGGGAAATATATATGTATTACAACTCAAACCCAATGAAGACATGCTGGTATATCTTGTCAGTTTTTTAGCACTAAATGATAAGTTCAGGGTATCTAGTTAATTGGTCATGTGCCACAACTCAATTAATTTATATGACTTTCTGATATCGAAATTATCTCTGACTTTCCTGTTTCAAAGGTAAGAAAACTGAACCAGTTAAGTATTCAGTCAAGGTTGCATACATTTACTCTAGTGTCCTAATAACCTTATGAAAATTATTTTCTAATAGCTGCATATATGTGCAGTTAAATACATACTTCTTTCCTTCAATTTGAATGTTATGCAATTCCATAAAACCTTTAGTATGAAGTTATTTGGTTGAATCAGTCCTAGAAAAAAAAGCTTCTACCAAATGTCACAAACAAACTTCCTTTGTATTCCCGTTCTTCCGGATTTGAAAGTCCACACAGAAACTAATTAACAACTCTTGGTTCCTGGATGAGACTTGCTACAATTTCTGAAAATCTTTATCATTCTTCCACATGGAATATAATGTTCTCTTAGGAACTTGGAAAGAACATGTGAGGTTAAAAATATTCAATGCATCATCGTTATATGCCTAAAAAAGAAACACTGCTATATTTTAAGTAGGCAGGCATCATCTCTCATCTTTGTCGCTTTGTTCAGTACAGAAAAGTTTCACCAACAGAAGGTGAGAAAAATGAAAGTATGACAGAACACCTGAGATGGTAAAAGTTTAAAATAGAAGAGGGTGAGAAGTAAGGAGTCAATAGTTAAGCAAATGGTCCGGAAAGATTCGAGGGGTTAGATGGAAAAGGATGCTACAAGGAAGTCAAGGGACATGAAACTGAACAGCTTTGATGGGAATTTTGTTTAGATGGGGATCTCAGCTGGCAGTGGAGAAAATGGATTACTTTAAGGTATGAGCAATAAGTAGCATAATTTAGTGACAGTATCTGAGGTGCTTTGTGTTGGGCTGTTTACTATCTATTACCCCCATTTTTTATTCTTTGACGGTATTTTATTTGCTAACATGAGGGTGCAGGATGGCTATTAAAAGACCTAGGACTTAAAGATAATCAGCATCCTACAGATAATAAGACTGTTCAAGCTTTTCCTGCGAGTGCCTGAAGAACCTGTGTATATTTACTTTTCTTCTGGTTGCTTCAGATAATTTCTGCAGGACGGGTTTTTATCAGGAGGAAACAGCGAATCAAATACCTTGTCAGCTTCAGTGAGCCTCCAAGTGCAGGCCAGCCTTCCTGCAAGCTCTCCCATACCTTGTAATTGCTGTGCTGTCCCCAATAGAAGATGTAGAGGAAATGAACCCTTGTGGTAGGCCCCATGTGGATGCTCTGACAGAAGGCCTGGCTGTCCTCAAGAGGATTTAGCCAGCTTGTTCTGCAGAGTGCCTAACCTGAGATCTAGCGTGGGAATTTTAACAGGTTACTGGAGAAGAAACAGCCTGAGAGTTGTGTCATCCCTGAAGCCTGGAGTCAATTTCATTATGATCAACAGAACATGCTGTTACCAGACCACTTGGTGGCAAAGGTTAGATTCAGAGAGAATTACTTTATGAGAATTTTAATATAAATAAAAGTTAAACCTTTAACTGAAGCTCGTTTATCTTGAAATGATATCTTTCTTGTTTTTTATTATTATTACAAAACAGTTTATGTATCTCCATGATTTAATCAGTTGGAAAACAGCATATATCATTAACATTTTTTACCAAAACTGTTGCATTTAAATCATAAGAAGTTATTGACGAGTACTAGAGAGACTATAATTCCAAGTAACTCTAACAAAAATAACACAAACACACAATTTATATTTTATCACTTAAAATATTCTAACTCCTTTCTTCTTTATTTCTTATAAATAATATTTCTGGACCTTCAAGAAGAATATACTTTTTTGCATTCTTTTCAGCATCTTTTCTGGTTTAGAACTTGTCTCAAGAGAAAACCTTGAAAGAAAATGAAAACTTCTTTTTTAAAGCCCACAGTGGTTTATTAATATTTTAAGGCTTTTCAATGCAGTTGCATTCACAAATTGGATTTGCACTGTTTGATATAAAACAATTGTTTTATTCGCACTTCAAGTGTGCCACTGTTTTCAAGCTTGTTAATTAAATGTTTTATTTTTTAAAACACTGTACAAGTTTCTCAAAACTTCATCTGCACCTGCTCCATTAATGAAAAGATGTCCTTGGAACAACTCCAGTTTATTAAGTGGAAAACCATTTATTTCACATAAGAATTCAGTCTTTTACCTGTAGGCTTTAAAATGAGTTAGTGTGCATTGTATTCATTCACCTTTTATCTGCTGTCAATTAACACAAGCATTTTTCATATGCATCAAAAAAAAACATGCTGTTTGGAATGTCATTTCCATTGCCTGAAGCTCCTGCACATCTGATAAACTGACATATCTGTAAAGCTATTTGGTAGTTTTTTCTTTTAGTCTGGCCCGTTTGGTCCTTTGCCCCAGTAAGATTATGTAGTACAATCTGATGAGATATAGGATTGGAGCTGAACAGCCAAACTGCTCAGCTTCTCAGAATTTCCATCATAGAACTGAGTTCACAAACTATCCTCTAGGTTCACTGGGCATCTTATAGGACCACCAGGACCTTATTAATTCTTGACAGAGCTTTTCAGAAGCGAAGCATCACTAAAGATGAGCGTTTGGTAAAAGAGTCTGAGCCACAGAGCAATGCAAGGCCCCTGCTTATCACAATTATGGTTACTCTGAAAAGATAGTTCATAGGTGCTGCTGAAAAGCAAACAACTAGGAATGAAAAATAGGGCATATCATTAAATTTTTTTAAAATACTTTATTTTTTTTCTTCAAGTTACATCTCAGTCACAAACCCTTCCCTATTCCCCCTTCCTATCCCGCCCTTCCACCCTCTTCCCCCCAGCAGCTTCCCCTTTCAGTCCAACAGATGGTTCCTTCTCTTATAACAGTAAATACTATACAAAACAACAGATATAAATATGCCACATTTATGAGAGTTAAATGGCCCAGTATACCTTCCCAATGTCCAGTTTATACATATTTGGCCCCTGACTTTAACATTCTACTATCTAACCATCTCCATGAGTTTAAAGGTCTATATCTGACTCAACATTCATACTAACTTGCAACACAATTTTAAGAGTATCTTCTTAGATCTATAACACCATCTTGATTCCTAAGCAACTCAAAATTTAACTATGAGACTCTAGCTGTCTATTCTTCAACCACCTCAGAGACCTGAGAGGGATAAATATATCTGCTTATATAGGAAATACAGGGCCTGCAGCTTCCAAAACTAAGAAATGACATACCAGTGACTGCCTGGACAGTTCCCATTTTCTCTCCCGTTTGTCCACTAGGTTCCCATTTGTGTAAAAAAACACGTGTCCACATCCACAGTGGTGGACAACCTTACGGGTTATAGATCAAAGCACTGTTTTCACAGGTGTGTGAGGCTCTGAATTCAATCAACCATACAAGAAGGAAAAAAGAGAAGGAGTGATGGATGAATGAATGGAGGGAGAGAAGGAAAGAAGAAAAAAAATGATCCTTAGTTTGGAGTTTGCTTGTTTATTTTGTGTTGTTTGAGTTTTCTAATCTAGGTTTTCTGTGCTAAACTGGACTCTTTAATATGTTTTCCCTTACTACCTCGATAAAATATCAAGAAAATTAGACCTTGCTTTTTTTATATTTAAGAGGGAAATTCTTAAAATTAAGAATAAAACCTCGAGGCAGAGGCTGGAGAGATGGCTTTGTGGTTAAAAGCACTGGCTGCTTTTCCATATGACCCAGGTTCATTTCCCAACACTCACATGACAGTTCACAACCATCTGTAACTCTAGTTCCAGGGGACCTGATGCCCTTCTCAGGCCTCTGCAGACACTAAGTATACACGTGGTACACAGGCATACACATAAAAGACACCCATACATATAAAAAAGTTAATGAAAAAAATGTTTTTAAATCCTCAAGGTTTAGTGCAAGGTAAGTTCCTGTACCATGAACGCTCTTCCCAGAGACAAAGTTTGACACATCTGTTTTATACCGACCCACTTTCACTCTGTCCTTAGCTAGAGTATATACCAGCTGCTCCTGAAACTATCCCCACTGCCCCATTAGAAGCAGGGAGACAGCATACATCTCTTTTTGCTAACTAGAATATAGTCATCGTACAAAAATCAGGACACACTTTTTTCTTTAATTGCCAGCTGTCATGTTTGACAAGGATAGAAGAAATGAAGACCCACCCAGGACCGCACATCCTTTAGCTTTAATTCTAGCACAATGTGTGCTGACTCTTACCCTACAGATACCACAAGGGTGTAAGTGTGTGGTATGAAGAAGGCTCATCTAAAGAACTGCTGTTTCATCCTCAGTGATGGAAGCATTTGCCTTAAGCAACTAGCATTGATTTGCCTAAATACTTAATTATATTTGATTCTCTACTTGCCATCCATCTCAGTCCATTTGCTTGACTTCTGAGATGTGAAGTAAGATGTGCTATGTTAGACAGTGACGATAACTGATTCCCCTCCACCTCTTCCCAGCCTTCTCATTCTCAGTAACCACATTATAAGCTGTCTGCAAGGCCCAAACCAGAAGGTAACACTAATTTCTTTCTCTCCTTTTCCTTCAGTGTAAAATCCATTTACAGGTACTCAAGATCCTATCTCAAAACTTAGGCCTGCTTATAATTGCTAACTTAATGCCCATCTCACTATCGTTTATCCCCAGAAATGCTGCAATCATGTTCCACACAGCCATCTGTTTCACTCCTGACTTGACACAATTCTTTCCTTACCCAGGAGTCAGTATGATCTTAAATTTTCCCTTCCCTAATTAAAGCTTTCTAACAGCTTCCTACCACACTCAAACCAAAAGTCAGCAGCCTTGTTGTGACTTCCAGAGCCCTGACTTTCCTCCCCTTTTGCCAACCTCAGGTATCTTGGCACATCCCATTTTGTTCCTCGTCATGTTGGGATTTCATTCTTGAACGTACCAGATTTATAGCTGTCAAGGGCATTCACATTAGCCTTGTCTTTTGCATTAATGAACCTCCCTTGGATACACAATGCCTGGTTCCTCTGGTCATTCAGTCCTCATCTTAAATGCCACTTATCCATAAACAGCCCTTTGACAGAATGATTTACAACCATTCCCAGTCCCTTCTGCCACACAGCTGAATTTCTAAATTTTTGCCTGCATGTGTTAGCCCCAGTATTTTGTTCCTCTGTTTGTTTGTTCCTGTTTCCTTCTGTCTCAAAACTGCAAGATACATAAAAAGGATTGCTACACCTACTAATACCTAAAGAGTATCTGGTACAAAGTAGACACTAATAAATCTGTTGAATGAATGTAAATGCAGACTTTGGGGAGGTATTGTAGCTTATTATTTTTCCTTACCTGTCAAGTAGCGAACATGGATTCATAGAATTATGACAATAATCAAAACATCCAATGTATATAAAAGGCGCAGACACGCAATTTGTTATTATGCCTGTTAAGTAAAATAAATAAGTAAACAATTTAAGGGCCAATCCAGGCGTAATGGCACACACCTGTAACCCAACTCTTGGGAGGAGGGTGCAAAAGAATTGAGAGATCAATTCAATCTCAGCTACATAGTGAGCTCAAAGCCAGCCTGGGCTACATGTGACCCTGTCTCAAAAAACAAACACAAAAGTGGTTTTAATTCATTAACACAGTGAGACTAAGACCCTATCTCAAAATAAACACCTGGGAAATATAGGTGACTCATAGACTCTGTCCTTAACAAACGTAAAGCCTGGGATTCAATCCCCAGAGGCAGTTTCCATCCTAGAAGAGCTCACATTTTAGTAAAGGTGATAGAGTGATAAACAAATATAATGTACATGTGTTCAAAATTCATTAAGAGCAATTACCACCACAAGGAAACTTCAGAAGCTCTTGACCAAAAAAAAAATCGAACAGTTTGGACTGGAGCCTTCTATATAGACATCACCACAAGTGACTAATAGTCTATTCCCAGTCCCTCTGCATCCTCATTAGCCTCAATTATCATCATCCTATAAGCTCTGAAGTCACAAGAGTCTGAGTAAAGATAAGGCTCTCCAGGTGACCCACTCATCTCACATTAAATTAGGTGTATCCATGTGTCATAAGTGCCAAGGCAATCTACATACACATGGAAGATGTCTGAGATACTCACAACAAATTAAAAACCCTGCCGTCTTACCCTGATAATAAATTGACAACATCACAAAGCTAAAAATAGTTATTACTGTAAGAATGTATTATAGGATTTTGCATTCCCAAGAGACTTTAAACATTTGAATTTTTTACATCCCAAAGAATGTACTCCTTAACAACATCCAGGTAATGAATGAGTCTAGTCTCACTCCACAGTACCTTCCCTATTTAGCAACCAAAGTGATATGTTGGCCACCCATATGTTCATAACTCACTAATCAGACACTCAGTAAAAGTTTTGTGAAGGCTTGAATGAACAAGAAAATAAAAGAACCTAAAAATGGGTGAAGACAAAAATTTATATATTCACTCACTTTAACATTAAAAGCAACATTATGCCTATAGATGCTAAAGTACTGGACCAAAAATGTTTCAATTAAATAAAAATAGTACCATCCAAAGTATCAGAACATACTTTTTCTAGTTTGGTTTCTGGTTTTGTGATTTAAAAAAAAAAAAGAAGAAAAGAAAAGGAAACCATGACCAAAAACAGCTTGAGGGAGGAAAGGGTTTATTTGGCTTAAAGGTTATAAACCATCATGAAGGGAAGCCAGGACAGGAACTCAAGGCAGGAACCTCAAGGCAAGAATTGAAGCAGAGACCTCAAAGGAATAATACTTACTGGTTTTTTCCCAGTCTCACATTCAATTTTCTATATATAGACCAGATCTGCCTCACCTTAAGGGCTGGTACCTTCCACAGCAGGCCTGGTCTTCCTACATCAACTAACCATCAAGAAAATGCTGCCTAGCCATGCCCACAAGCCAATCTAATCAAGGAACCTCTTCAGTTGAGGTTTTATTCTTTCTGGGTGTTTTAAGTTCACAACCAAGATTAGTCATTGTAATACCAAATACAAATTTACCTGCATTGCACCTCTGACTATGGGTAGATGATACATCTATGAAAGGAGAAATAACTAAGAGTCTCTATGTAATTAAGAAGAAAAATTTTACTCTTGCTGTTGCAATGTGTAAACAACAAATATGCACCCACCGGATCCCATCACTAAGTAAGAAAAGAAAGCACTATCTAGTTTTGTTCTTTTCTGTCTCCTGGCTTGTTTTCAAAAGATGGTTCCTTCTGAGCAGTGATGGAGCACACTTTTAATCCTAGCACCTGGGAGGCAAAGCCAGGTAGATCTCTGCGAGTTTGAAGTCAGCCTGATCTGCATAGCAAATGTCAGGACAGCCAGAGATACACAGAGAAACCTTGTCTAAATAAATAAATAATAAATAGATAGATAGATAGATAGATAGATAGATAGATAGATAGATAGATAAATGAGTGAATGAATAAATAAATAAATAAAAGATGGATCCTAAGGAAGAAATAACCAATAAACCCAAAGTTAAAGAAAAAAAGTATATTTATATATTATTTGTTATTATGTACCAATTAGAGGCATTGCAGTTCATTAGAAACTGGTGGATTAGAGAAGCCATGTTTTCTCATGAAGACCCATTTTTCCTAGTCTGTGGAAGGCCTGGGAAACATGTCGTAAATGCTACCTCTGATTTGCCAACCAGCCAGAAATAAGCTGAGCAGAACAAAGCCTTGAATTAAAAAATAATAATAAAAGAAAAATAAAGCCTCGACTTTTCATGCAAGGACAAAAGGTGCTTATTAGGCATACCAGGAAGGTTCTTTCATAGATGGTAATTGCATATAAATTGGGGATATATAATAAGAAAAATCATTTTCCTCTTCATTTACTTAAAAATGTGATTTCTTGCAGTCATTATGTAATTGCTGGTATTTTTCAGTAACATTATTAGGAATAAATGGGTGACTATTTCTGGAATTATAAAGATAAAAATACTGAATCCCTTTATTAGGACTAGTTGCTGGGTAGGTGGAAAAGGAAAATGGTCCCTTTCGGCAATAGCAATCTGAACATTCTTCTGTGGCAAAAGGGATCAATTTGTCATTCTGCTCTCCCTCCAAAAAAGTAATTCTTCCTATTTTTCACATATCTTTACAAACACTCCATCTTAAGATCATTCTTCAAACTTTTTGTGCTTTATTGCTGTTCCTCTGTGATAAAAGCTCTGCTAGGAACTGGAATGGCACCGTTTAACTCACCAGGGCCAACATCCTAGTGAAGGAAAATAAAAAAGGAAACGTTCTCTTATTCTTCCTCTCTATGCTAGTTTCAGGGCTAATGCACAGCTATTGTATTAGAAGACTCTGCATTACTATAATGAAGTACTTGAGGCAATGAACTTACTAAGAAGAGAGAATTCAGCACCAAGAAGATGCCTAAGAAGGTAGACCACTTGCTCAGCAAGCATGAAGAACTAAATTTGATCCCTAGCACCATGTAAAACTCCAGGCATGGCATGCACACCGACAAACACAGCACTGTGATGCATGCAGACAGGATTGCTGGAGCTTGCTGGCCATCAACTAAGCTCCAGGTTCTGTGACAGACCCTGTCCCAAGGGAATAGAGATGATAGAGCAAGACAGCTGAAAGCCTCCTCGGGCCTTCAGGTGCACACACACACACCTGCACAAATACCATGCATACATTCACACACACATATCATGCATATATTCACACACATTTCTGGTGAAGGCAACTTAATCTAATGTCCAGGTATTAATGTGGCATGGCAAACCTCTTAAACCTCACAAACAGAAAGTAGAGAAAGGGGCTGGATAAGGCCCCACAATTTCCTTCTATGAAGCATTCCTAATGGCCTAAAGACCTTCCATAAGCCCCCCCCAAAGGCACCTCCCAATAGTGCCACCCTGGAGACCAAGCCTTTGAAGCTGAAACTTTGGGGAATAAATGCATAAAGTAGGTAACTTGTTTTCCTACATAGTTCAATATTTCCTTCTGCCTTCTGCCTGCTCCTCTTCAGTCCTGAAGATCGCCATATAAAAGCCCAAACCACAATCCTATTAAGCACATCCAATCTTCTGAGTGCAACCACCTCCTATCTTACAAATAAACCACCCTATGTTCATTTTTTTAATGCATTCCACTGACACAGATGGCAACAACCAGCCAACAAAAACAGATGAATAGTTGCTAAGATAATAATGTTTGGTTTTCCCCTCTCCACTCTTGATATTTTGATGCCACACCTTCACCTGGTTACAGTTCTTAGATCCTCAAAGGAGATAACATGGTGGGCATTGTCAGACACTAAGCTAGAGAAGAACAAAGTATGTTTATAGGTCCACCTTTCTGCAGTTCTCAGCTCACATCACATAGACATCAAAAAGCTGGCATTGTCTATGATGCTGTTGCTCAACACTTTGGAGTATATGGGAAGAGAACACTCCCACAAAACCCTGGTTCCAGGCCATTCCTCAAAGCAGAGTTAGCATTAGAGCAGCTGAAGTCAGAACGTTGACCAGAACCTACTCCCAGGGAAAAGAGGAGTGAAGTGAATGGCGCAAATAATACAGTCACCCGCATGCTAAAAGGTGTCAAAAAGAAATAACAAATGCATAAAGAAAAGCAGAATGAGGAAACTACAATTTTTCACCCAAATTAAAGAATGGACTTAAGCAAATTTCTTCAAGAAATGCCAGAAACATTAGTTAACAAGATGCTTACAGAGTTGGGTGAATGGCTCCGGGATTAAAATTGTTGTTGTGCAAGCATGAGGACTGAGTTTGGATACTCATAACCCACATGAAACCTTGGTGGCATATATCTGAAATCCACTAATGCCTCAGAGAGGTAGGAGATGAACACAGGAGAATCTCTGGAAGTTCTCAAGCCAAATAGTCTTGCACACTGAGCAGTGAACAAGAGGCCCAAATTAGGTGAAGCGTGAAGGCCAACACCTCACAAGACCTCAGGTTGTCCTGACCTCAACATATTTGCCATCACTCACACACACACACACAAACACATGCACACACACACACACACACACACACACACACAAACGCACACACACACATATGCATGCATGCACGAACACACTCAACGCACAATTACGGGACTGAAAATATAGCTCTCCATGATCAAACCTAACATGTTTGAGAACATGAGTCTCATTATCCAACACTCCAAAAAAACAAAGAGAGAGAGATGTCTACACTTGAGTTTAAGGGTTAATTCTCTCTAAAACTGGAGCATCCATTACCTGCCTCCCAGAATGAAACATAGGAACTTCCTAACCCTACTTGTATTTTCTTGTTCTCCAAATGAAACATTATTCTAAATGATCCTCTAATTGTAACTACCTTTTTACAGAAAATGTAACAGGCTGAAGAATGTATTGAACAGCAACAAAAATCAAAGCTTAAAGAAATGCTATGAGTAGGCCTTGTTTAAATACCAAATTCAACTGTAAAAAGAACAGTTTACAATAATTGCAAAAAATTCGTTATGAACTGGGGATAAGGTGATTTTAGGGGACATTTGTCAGTTCAGACAGGTACAAAGCATCAACACGTGAACTGACAGAAAGCTCGAACTTTAACATACTTAAACAGAAGTAGATGAAACAAGATTAGTAATACTCCAAAGAAAAAGCCTTATTACCTTTCTCTCTACTTTGTTATATCTGGGGGAATTCATATTAAATATTTCTTGTGGGTTGCTTTGCTTTGTTATTGAGGATTTGTTTTAGTCTGGTTTTGTTGTTGTTGTTTTGTTTCATGAAGGTTACAGGGTATTCGTGACAACTTATTTAAGTGATCACATCCTTCTGTGCAGAGTTTTTCTTAAGGACCGATGTACTTCAAAAGGTCAGGCTAATTAAGAGAGACAGTGCTTTACACAAACCACAAGGAAAGTGAGTCAGCAGCTCAGAGACAGGATTAGTAGCTGTCACCAAGCAAGTGGGGAGCTCTGTGAGAAAACACAGGACCTGAACAACTGGCTTGACAAAGACAATGTGGCAAAGTTCCTCACCCCAAGCACAGACCTACTGGCTGCTTTCCCACTTCACGCTGTCAGCTGGCTCCAAAAGTCTAAGAGCCCATGTTCCCCTCCCACTGTCTTTCTCCTTGATCCTCCACACCAAGAGGCTCAGAGGCCCAATGGACAATCCTACCCAGCCAGCACCCTCCTTCTACCCAGCAGTAAACAACCCCACTGAGCTGGGCAGTTTTATCAAGTTATTTCATTTTTGGAAAGAAAATGCAAAATTTATCTATGTCCTGTGTACTAGATGCTGTTAAGGAATTAATTGTGATTAATGTTAAACTATGCATACTAATATACTAAGGGTTAACTAGCGATAAGAACAATAATGTACTTTAAAATCTGTTAGCAATTACTAAGTAAAAGCAATAAAACTAGAGTTGCTAATGGAAAACCAAAAACAACAAGCAAGCACAATGAGAAGGATATAAGCCCTGCACAAACACTGCCAATATTTTTTATGTAATTTTCCAGGCTTCATTTATAACACATATCCTTAAGTAATAATAATAATAATAATTAGGCAATCTTTGTGTGGGAGAGGTGCGTGTTTGTGTGCATATTCACTGATGTATCCATGTGTATTTGTGAGTGCATATTCTCATGTGTGACTCCTGCTGCCACCACGGCAGCTAGCATGAAGACTGGTCAGGCATCAGTGTTTCAGTGATGTTCAGTAAAATGGAAACTTTAAGGGCATCAGTTAATTCCCAAATATTTTGGAATCCTCAGCATGTCTGAGGTATTTCCTCTTTGGGTATATGTGCACATATCCATGTGAACACCACCCCGTGAAGGGCAGAGGTCAGCCTTGGGTATCTTCTCACTCATCCTTCGCCTCATTTGACAAAGGGTCTCTCATTAAACCTTGAGCTCAAGGAGGTTTTTGCACATACATATAATCAGCCAACTCTCCATGTCACTGTTCCACAGTTCTTCCCTAATCTGAGATCAAGGTATCAGATTTAAGCTTTATTCCAGGGGATGTCCAAAGAGAAACTTCTCATTCTGTCTCTCGGGTCATCTCCTAGAATAGAAAATCATGAAAAGTAGTCTCTATAAATTGAAAACCTAGAGACCTGAGATACACTGATGATGATCAAACTGTAAGAAACATCTGCAGCGCCGGGTGCCATGGCGCTTGACTTTAATCCCAGCACTAGGGAGGCAGAGGCAGGTGGATCTCTGTGAGTTCGAGTCCAGCCTGGTCTACAGAGTGAGTCCAGGACAGCCAGGGCTACACAGAGAAACCCTGTCTTGGGAAAAAAAGAAGAAAGAAAGAAAGAAAGAAAGAAAGAAAGAAAGGAAGGAAGGAAGGAAGGAAGGAAGGAAGGAAGGAAGGAAGGAAGGAAGGAAGGAAGGAAAGAGACATGTGAAGCTTCGAGTAACATATTCAATGAGTGTCCTAAGGTCATGGAGGCCTTCCTACAAAATGCATATCATTCTGTTTACATCAAACACAGAAAACTCATTTACAAGTGAATGTCATTTTCATCTTTGTTCCATGGCCAAGTACATCTCATTTGCATTCGTTTGTTTCCCTACTGGAGTGCTGTTCTACAGCTGGTGGGGACTGTGCTCCGTACCTGCTACTTACCACATGTCCATCCCATACTGCAGTCATCCAGTAACAGGCCTGCATACTAATTCCAGTGGCAGCTTTACATGTAAGTTCCAACAGTTATATCAAAGGAAAATAACTCAATAATTGCATTCATGGTAAAGAACTTGAAAAGTTTAAATGCCTGTGCATGCAAACAACATTCCTTCTCTTTATTAGACTAGCATTGAAATTCTCATATTGCCCAGATGAGATGGCATAAATCCTAAGTTCTGGGATTACAAGCAAAGGCAAGGAGATCAGAAGTCAAATCTATCCTCAGCCACATAGTGAGTTTGAGGCTAGTCTGTGCTATAGAAATCCTGTCTAAATAATTGAATAAATCAATAAGTACTAAATGTTTTAAACTTACCTGATCTAGAAAGGGACAATTCTATAATCAAGAATTCCCACCATTTCTTGGAAAATCCTAGAAAGAAAAGAAATGGAGTGGAGGCTCTGCTGCCTACTGGTGTCTCACTGCATGTGTAGTCAAGAACTAAAGAGTCTGTATCTTCCAAGAATAGAGAGAATGACAGCTAAACAACTATCCAAGCACCCTTCTGTGAGAGGTCCGTCCACTTCTGAAGCTTCCCTGGTCATCAGCCCTGGTCATCAGTGTTCTCAGTGGATCTTCCTTCTGAAATGGCATCAAAAATACCTTCTAGGAAGAGGATGGTGGGGCTGAGGGGGAGGAGGGTGGAAGGGTGGGACTGGAGGGGGGAGTAGGGAGGGGATTGTGATTGAGATGTAACTTGAAGAAATAAAAAATAAATTATTAAAAAAAATACCTTCTAAAACACACGTGCAGCCTTTCTACAAAACTCCGTGGCATTAGTTACCCATTGAAACACTCCAACAACCTGAATGTCCGTCAATAGGAGAACTAGCTACATGATCTTAGTATAGCTACACAATAGGGTACTGTGCAACAGCAAAGGAGAGAAAGGGATGAAGAAGTGCTCTTTATAACAAGGAAGAAAATAAGAATATGTGCTGTTGGTTGTTTGTACTTCAAAAACAAAGACTGGGACAGGTAAGATGGTTCAGTGGATAGAAGAGCTCACCATGCAAGACTGACAACCTGGGCTTAATTCTAGGACCTGTTGTGGAAGGAAAGAATCAACTGCTGAAATTTGTCCTCTAACCTCCATATGCATACAAGTGCCTGCCAATACACACACACACATAATAATAATAATAATAATAATAATAATAATAATAATAATAATAATAAATAAAACAAAATGAAAGTATGTAAGCAATAATAATAAGGACCAGAGAGATGGCTAGGTCATAATGTACTTGGTGGACAGGCAAGATGGCTAAGCAGATAAAGGTGTTTCCCAATAAAGCCCAATGACCTGACTGAGTTCAATCCCCACGGCCTACACAATGGAAGGAGACACTAATTCCTTCAAGTTGTCTACTGACTTACACACATACACCATGGTGAACATGTGCCTACACTCCCACAGACACACAAAAATAAATAAATAAAATGCAATAAAATAAAAAATAATAAAGTGTTGCGGCTGGAGAGATTGCTCCGTGGTTACGAACACTGGCTGCTCTTGCAGAGAACCTGGGTTTGTTTCCCAGCACCCACACAGTGGCTGACAACTGTCTGCAACTCCAGTTCCAATGGATGTGACTCCCTCTTCTGACCTCCTCCAGCACCAGACCCACATGTACACAAATACAGACAAAATGCTCATACAAATAATAAAATCCTTTAAAAATAATTATAAAAATCCTTTAAAAATAATGATAATCAAGTGCCGCTGTGGCTTCAAACTAAGATGCCTCCTCCTGGACCCAAGAAAAAAAATGACACCATGTCCGCTCCTGTGCCCAAGAAGCTGCTGCCCAAGAAGCTAACCATGCTTAGGACTTACTAGAAAGACAGTCAAGCGCAGTTGGAAGCTCCAGGATCAACAAGAAACTTTGTTTCAAAAACTAAGATGGAAAGCGTTTAAGAAAGAACCATGACATCAACCTCTGGCTTCAACACGCATGCACACACACACACACACACACACACACACACACACACACTTGAACATGTACATATATACACAAATGATAATAAGTCATGTTGAAGAGAATATCCACATAGAGTTGGTTCTCAAACTCACAGAATTTGAGGTTCCACTTTAAAAAGTGAACACAACATAATGTACAAGTCTTCTAAAATCTTGACAGCAGAATTCATAACACATGTAATTCCACCTAATTTCTATTTTTTTTGTCAGTCCTTGATTTACCACCACAGTTAAGACTACTAAATACGCTGGGTGTGGTGGCGTATGCCTTTAATCCCAGTGCTTGGGAGGTGGAGGCAGACAGATCTCTGTGAGTTTGAGGCCAGTATGGTCTACAAAGGGAGTCCAGGACAGCCAGGGCTACTACACAGAGAAACCCTGTCTCGAAACCCCCCCCCCAAAAAAAAAGACTCATTAATGTATACCAATTTTTAGCCTGGCCTTCAAAATACCAGGCAGTACCAGATTAAAACACAAAATTAACTTTTACATAAATCCTTGGACTGGAGAGACGGCTCAAAACACAAAATTAACTTTTACATAAATCCTTGGACAGACGGCTCAGTTGCCGAGAGCACTTGCTACTCCTGCAGAGGGCTTAGGCTCAGACTCCAGCACCCACTGAGGCTCAGCCTGCCTGTGGCCCCAGTTCTAGGAGATCCAGTACCCCCTTCTGTCTCCCAAAGGTTCCTGAATTCATGTTGTGCACATGCATATAATCACACATACACACATACACTAAGTATTTTTAAATAATAATAATAATCCCTCTATCTGGCTCCAGCTCTTTAAGATCACTCTCCCCATCATTTCCATCACAGCCCAGTCTTCTGCTTCTAATGTGGCCCCATCCTACCACCGCTACCTACAAAGATTCTGCCTCTGCTGAGCTCTGTCTTGGTGGTTATGAGCTGGTGTTCTATTTTAGTTTCCCATCTGAGCTCTCCCTCTGTGGTCACCGCCAGCTTTGCCATTAGCAAGGCTACTTCAGACCCCACCTGAGCACCTACCTGGAATCTAGCATGTTACCTAAAGAATTTCAGCATTAAACCACATCACAGGCAAGCTCCAACTACAAGAGTCAACAGGAGAATGGGAAATGGGTAGTTATCTGTCCCCCCAAAAAAAAATCTAAGCAGAATTAAAATATTATACATTTGCCAATCTAGTCTCAACCCTGATTACATATCTCTGCATTTAACAAGATCAAATGATATTGGACTGGAGAGAACCTTACAAAGGTATGCCAGAACTCAAATGATTTTGGGCCAAAATTGGTCTCTAATTTAAACTCAGCTTTCAGCTGCAAAGCCTGGGAACCCACTGATCTTTCATGGCACTTTACCAGCATTCCTCAAAACACTTACTGAGTCTAGACAAACTGAATTTCCAGTCTCCTCCTTTATCAGATGGTGATGTGTTATGTTATCTTTTATTTGTATTATGTTTAATTGACATACAAAGAAATTAGTTTTGTTGTGATATTTTCAGCACATATATCAGTATTATTTGTTCTGTTCAGCTCCCTCTACACTCTCCTCCATGCCCCCAACTCTCTTCTGATAGCCCTTTTCCTCTCCCCCCCCACAAAAAAGTTCCTTCTCATGCTTTCATGCCATGAGTACTCACTGTTTTTCCTCCCTACCATCTCCCTTAAGATTTGTTCCTTCTCTTCCTTGGTTGTCCTTCTATTTTCATGACCCACACATGTATATGTGACCACATACACATATAAACTTGAATATATATTCCATATGTGAAAGAAAGCATGCAGTATTTGTCTTTGGGTCTTGCTGATTTCACTCAGTGTAGTAGTGTCCCATTATATACACTTTCCTGAAAATGTCATAATTTAATTTTTTCTCATGAGTGAGTAAAATTTGATTATATACCTGTACCACATTTTCTTTGTTTAATAAGTTATTTAACTTTATTTGATATGCATTGGTGTGAAGGTCTCAGATCCTCTGGCACTGGATTTTCAGACAGTTGTGGGCTGCCTATATTCCCAATGTAGGTATTGGGAATTGAACTCAGGACCTCAGGAAGAGCTAGTGCTCTTAACCACTGAACCATCTCTCCAGCCCCCACATTTCTTTATTCATCTGTTGTGAATATGTAGGCTGGCTCCATTTCTTAGTTATGCATAACAGATTAATAAACAAAGATATGTAAATATATTCCTGATATGTTGACTTAAGAGTCTTTGGGTTATACACCCAGAAGTTGTATACCTCGTCATATGCTGGCTCTATTTTCAGTTTTTTAGGAACCTTCACACTGACTTCCATAACAATTATACTAGTTTACATCCCACCAGCAGTGTGAAAACATTCCCCCATATTCTCACCAGCAATTAATGGCATTAATTTTCTTGGTAGGAGTTAGTCCCACTCCTGTGAGATGAAATTCCAAACAAGTTTTCATTGACAGTTCTCTAAAGGCTAAAGATATTGTATTTTTTCCAATGTTTATTGGTCATTTGTACAGGACAGTGTTTTAGAAACCACACGCAGTATTTTAAGAGTGAGACTTTGAATCGTTTGGGAAATAAGTATTACAAAGATGAAATGAGATAATGAAGATTTAATGAAATGAATGCTTTTAAGGCAAAGTTAATTCTCCCCTTCGTTTGTATGAGAACATGGACCAACATAAAAATTATGGAGCCCCAAATCGTCAATTCAAGTCTTAAGTACACAAATCAATTTTCCAAACAGGGGAAGCAGTATGTGTACAAATACCATCATCCTGGAACCAGATATCATCATGTTAGCCTGAAAGAATTTAGAAAACCTGTCCTATCAGCTCTCTGCGTATTTCCTGCTCTCTAGATCATCTAGATTGCTAAGACATTTCTTTCTCTTGCTTTCTGAAAATCACAAATAAGCTTACAACATGTGACAGCCCCTATTGACTCACTTCTCATTGGAGTGACTTTTAGCACACCTGAAAGCATTGTATTGCTCACAGACGTGTTTTGCTGTGGCCCAATGCCTCCAAGTTAATCTGAATCTGACCTGGTCATGTCTCTGTTTTCCTTAAGGTGATAAATACAGGAATGAACTTCCCAGTATCAGATATAGAATCTTACATTTCTGCTTCTTTTTCAGTGAATTAAGAAAAAAAAAGATTTAAAGAAACCTTCCCCCTTCACTGTCTTATGTAAAGCCATACATCTACTCTTAAATTGTGTCTTCTGTCACCTAAGTCATTTCCACCCACAGCTTTCTAGTTTATGTTTGTGTGCCTCCCCTTTGGATACAACTTGCCATAGAACCTTGGATTTTTGAAAATCCACTACTGAAAGTAATTTCAGGAACATTATTACACTGACAACATTAAAAATAGGAAGTGTGCATTTGCATTTATGTCCAATAATAGCCAACTATGAAAAAGTACACATGAATAGTGAAAAGGTAAAGACATGATATTTAGGTAGCTAATACATTTCATTTTAAACTAAGTTTAAATTTTAACTTTATTCACACTACGTGAAAATGTTTGTCTTTATCTGTTTAATTCAAATAACCAATTTTCCCTTTGATGATAAGACTTTTACATTTTTCAACAAACTTGTCTTTTAGGCTTTTATCTATTTACATAAAACGAGTTTTATGTAACATATTGTACTGAAAATGAAATCAATGTTTTTAAAGGGGCGATCCACCCAATCTTGGTTCCTTTTTGCAGGATCCCAGGATGGTTTCCAAGTCAAAGGCATTAACAGGTTGTCTGTCCAACGTTTCCCCCTAGTTTGAATTAAATCATAGTTGCAGATGACAGACGCTCTCTTTTCATCTTTTGTAGGAAGGTTGCCCTAGCTAGCTAGCCAGGAGCTCCTTCTAGAACTAAACACTTGGGCCTTCTGTTGAGTCCTCCCTGTGAAGTTCACACCTGGGTGGCCAAGGGTCACATATGACCTCCATGGTGCCGGTGCCTCTGCCTTCTTCCCTTTGGGGAGATGGCAGATGGTGAGGGCACAGGGTGCTGGTGCGCAGCGCCCTGCCCCACACGGGCAGGACAGGGAAGGAGGACAAGCCAGACTGCGACCTCTCGGCTTGCTGTGGGTCGCTACGGCTTTTGGAAAGCATTTGCTCCTGGGGATCCAGGGCTATGCTCCCAAAGGCGGTGAAACTCCCATTCCATCGCCCAACCCCGAAACTCCTGTTGTCGGAGAGCGAAACTATCGCTAAAGTGTGCACGTAGACAGCGGCTTGCCCACAGTGCCCAGGACCTGGAGCTACTGCACTGATCCTAAGGCTCCCCTGCCTCCGCCGCCCAGGCTCCAGCGCACTGTGGGACGCCACCAATAGCAGCCCTGGTTGCAAGGGATAAGCCAATGGGGGCTCTAGGAATAATGACAATGACAGTCTATTCGGCTTAATTTGGCTAGCCACAGCGTTAACCAATCACTTGCCCCGAGCTTAGGATCACTAAAGGCACTTTCCCCATCACTGCCAGACCTACCGCACTTCTCGGGGTCTTGGCTGTCTAAACTAAGAAAAGGAGGTGTATGCTTGCCTGCCTCTTCCCTTCGCTTCTGTTTACTCTCAACTCTCACAGCCCAGGCAAGCTTTTCAAAAATTAGTAACTGGAAACGAAAACAGCGTTTTCTCCAAGCCATCAGCCCTTGCAACTGGCTTCTGGGCTTACAGCGGAAACCAAACAAGAGGTCCGAAAAAGTTTCTTCAAGTGTAGAGCCTCTATTTACTGAAATTGATGTGAATTCACCAAGGGCTAGAAGGGCAAAGCCGCGTCCTGCGAAGCTGCTAATGCTTGATTTTAAAACCCTGCATCGGCCCTTCTCCTTACAGTGAAGTCTTTTTAATTGAAAGTTGAGACTTACTTACTAGAGTAGAAGTGAGAGCTTTTTGTGCACCAGGCAATATTTCTAAGCCACTTACTGGCATCACCTCATAATATTCAAAACTACTCTATTGCTTATTGTGTCCTGTGGTACAACAGCAGCAATATACTGTCTGGCCCAGAATGTGACACTAGGAAGTGCCAGAGACAAAGCCAAAATCCAGAGGTATATGATTTATTTAAGTTAGCAAAACTTTTCAATATCCAAATTAACTAAAGCTAAACAATCTAGAGGTTTTCACTTCTGTATTTCTTTCTTTCTTTCCCATTTATCTTTTGGTACAGAATATTCTGTTAAAATCTAGGAAATATTCAGTGCCTTTAGCATTGCTGTCACAGAATGAATTATGGTCACCAAGATAAGAGCTATTGAGTTAAGGGGAGTAGGGAGAAAGGGACACATGCCTAGAATTCCAATTGTGAGGAGACTGAAGCAGGAGGATTCTCCTGAGTTTAAGGCCAGCCTAAGGTGCATAGCAAAACCCTGTCTCAAAAAAAAATTTATTAAAAAAAAAAACTGAGAAAGGCTCATTTAACTGCTTTCGGTTTACTGATTGACTTTTACATACTGAGATGAATAATGGCATTTATCCTCTATATAGTTACAGTTGCATGAACAAATAGTGGGATTGTCTTAGTCAACCAATGGAGAATTACAAACAAGATGCAAATTAAGAGCTTTGAAAAATCTATGTTTAATTTTTACTTTCAATGTTACAATCTATTCTAATAGGGAGAAAAGAGTGGTTGGGGCTTTTGTTTTATTAAGTTGATATCAATTCTCCATGTATTTCATTTAACCTAACAATTCTTGTTTATTTTGACTATTTTCCCACAAAACTATTTCCCCACAATTAGTACTGATCTAGGAAATAAAGAGCAGGAGATATTTTTATAGCTAATAGAATATTTCCCATGTTTCAAATCTGGGGGCCTTTCTCACTTTCCCTGAGGACTTACAAGATCTGATTTCAAAAGAAAAAAAAGAAATCTTTTCAACCTTCTATCCAAGGATCAATCTGTTTTCAAGTGACAATTGTTACAAAGGACAAAAACATGATAACTAAGCAGGTGGTAAAAAACAGAATTATGGAACCTAGGTTTAGCAAGCAAATGCTACATCATGATTATCAATCATGAATAATCAAGATCATCTCTGAACCTCCTTTATAGAGAGGAAAGAAATGCAAGTAGCCTACGAATCTGGGCCAGAATAGTTCCTCAAATGTATGTTTACCATTGCTTCCTTAAGAGTAGTCTCTCTATCTATCTATCTATCTATCTATCTATCTATCTATCTGTGTGTGTGTCTGTCTGTCTGTCTGTCTGCCTGTCTCCCCACACCCCTTTATGCTTTCTCTTACACAAGAAAACAATGTCTGGCCAGCTAACATTAAAAGGTTATAATTTCCAGCACACATCTTCGCATTTTCTCATAGAAGAACTCTTTTTGAAGTTCACCATTAAGAGAAATCAAATGTTCTTGGTTATTATGTGCAAAAAAAAAAAAAAAAGTTACTAACAACCACCACCTAGTAACCAAAGCAGTGTTTGCAATCAGGAGACAACAGTTAGGGTTTGCAAAGCATTCAAGGTTCAGAACTCAAAGGACAAGATGAATGTGGCCATAAGAATCCTATGCAGTACTTCTGGTAACCTACCAAATTCTTTAAATCAAACTCTGAAAACAAATGTTGCACACTTGGGCCCTCATGTACCCTGCCTAATTGTCTACTTCTAAAGGGGGGGATAGTCCTAGAATGTATATCTAACATTACTTTTTAAACATAGCAAATGCAGTCACTTCCTAACAATTTTGTTGCGCTAGCTATTGTCTGTGCACCATGATCAAATGACATTTTCTATTCTCTAAAAATGGGACCAAAACTGACAGCACAAAGTTGTTGGAAGAAGTACGAAGGGGAGGAACACCTAAGCACCTCCAACAAAATATGTCCTCCTTTAGTGTTTGTTAAATTAATACTGAAGTGTATGACTCCTAAAAGGCTTTGAGCAAATTTCCTCGTATATCCCCAAGGTAAACTGTCAAGATGGTAGACAACAAGAAATACTGATTCTAATTCCACAATTCTTTTTAACAAGAAATATGTATAAAGATTTTTTTCTTTTGTATGCTTTTCCTGGAAGGTCCCTGAAATGAACATAAAAAACACTTAGCATGATTAACAGTGCTTTTAGAAACCAATAGGTTTTGCCTGCTCTCTGAACAACTTTATTTAACATTAATTCTGTGAATAATATAAATCTTTTGTGACTTATCTTGTCAAGTCTCCTCAAAGGTTATTTTCTTTTTTAACATTCATTTATTAATTCCAGTTACATCTTGATCACATCCTCTCCCTTCTCCACTCCCAGTCCCACCCTCCCTCCCCTCTTCCCACTCTCCCATCTATCCTACTCCTTCATTGTGAGGGGCCCCCACATATCAGTCCCCCTCAGTTCATCAGTCACAAGAGGGCTAAGTGCTTCCTCCTGCTCTGGGGCCCCGACATGGCAGCCCAGCTAAGATAAAGTGTCTCACTAACAGGTAACAAAGTCCATGACTGAGACTGCCCTCCCCCCACTTGCTAAGGGATCTGTATGATGACAAAGATGCCTATCATGTATATTTGTATAGGGGTGTCTAGGTCTAGTCTGAGTTTTCTTCTTCTTTTTGGGGGTTAGCATTTCAGTCTCTGGAAGCCTCTAGGGGCCTAGATTGGTTGGTTCTGTTAATCTTCATGTGCTGATCTTGACTCCTCTGGTCTCTCTCTATTTCTCCTCCCTCTCTTTTTTTTTTCAAAGGTTATTTTCAAATCAAACTATTTCTGTAGAGGGTCCTCTGAAGTAAACAAGTAATAGAACTCTCATTTGTATCTTTATTATTCTTAAAGATTGCACAAAATGGGAACAAGAGCAAAGTACTATATCCACTGTACATCATTCATCATAGAACAACATAAACATCTGGACTCTACCAAATAGGATTTTTTATTTATATAGTGCGTGCTCTTCGACTCATGCGTTATTTTACATTTATCATTATTCTCTCATAAATAATTGCAATTTGACCAATTTGTACATCCACTACCACAATAAACTCAACGTGGCAAGGAGTGGTCTTTGACAAGAAAACAGATGAAAAACGGAAACAAGTGTGTGGGTGTCACATCTATTGTTTTGCCTGCCATGCAGTGAAATACTGAACATAAAATTCAAGGGGGAACATCTTTTCAAAAGGCACCAGTTCCTCCACAGAAAAGAATATATTTTAAAAGCGTGGCAATTAAAATCATCACCTTTGAGTGCACTGAGATACGTATACTGGTGCGATCCTGAACCCAAGACCAGATGTTTGCAGTGCGAGAGGCTTAGCCAGAGACTAGGGACCTGAATGGTGGAGACCCACGCCCTATGGGTTGTTCATTAGCCGAGTTTCATTAACCCATCCTTAAACTTTGTTTCACTCCAGAAGTGGAGCGGTTCAACTGTTCCAAATCCGACACCCTCCCCAGAGTTACGACAATATCAATCAAGCCCTTCTTATGACCACTTCGCTCTACTCTGTCCACGTGCCTGCCCCTTCCTTGGAAGATGCGTTAGGAGTCGTGCTCGCCGCGACCACCAGCCTCAGGGTCGCTCTGGTCGTCGGTGAAGCAGACATCCACGTCACTGTCCTCGCTCTTGGGATCCCTAGGTTCCAGAGCATAGCCGGGTTCCGAGCCCGGGCCGTCGCCGGCCTTGGCGATCAGGCTCTGGCCGGGGTGGCGGGACTTAACGTGACGCTCCAGGTCTCGGCGGCGCACTAGCACCTTGCCGCAGAACTCGCAACGATAGGGCGTATTTCCCTCCGCGTGCAGTCGGATGTGCTTGTTAAGATTGCTAGGATCGCCGAAGGGCCTCAGGCACACTTTGCATTTGAGCGGCTTGTAGCCCGTGTGCGTCCGCATGTGGATTTTGAGCCCGTACTTGCGCGAGTACAACTTGCCACAGTAGAGGCACAAGTGACCCGTCTTGGGCTTGCCTGCTGCGCTCCCGCCACCGACTCCGCTGCCCCCGGAGCCTGCCGCCGCTACCACCGCGGGAGGCAGCGTACCGGAGTCCAAGCGGGCGCGACCCTTCCCCGCCGCCATCTCGGACAGCTGCTGTGTGTGCATGGCGATCTCGCGGTCGATACTAGCCAGGGAGCCCAGCTCGGCCGGACCGATCGCCGCCGCCGCCGCTGCCGCAGCAGCGGGCCCGCTCAAATAGGAGATGGTCTCGGGGTATTTGAGCAGCCCGCCTAGGTGCAACTTGAGGGGGTAATAGGTGGCGGGCGGGCCGTAGAGCAGGTCTCCGCTGTACACCGTGAAGGCGGGCATGACGGCGGGCAGGGGGCTGCACTCGCCGCTGGAGTAAGCCTTGAGCCCGCTGCCGTCGAGGGGTGGCAGCGCGCACCGCTCCAGGGAGAGCCCGGGTGAGGGGAGAGCGGCGTAGCGCGCGGCGGGCAGGGCAGCGGCGGCGGCGGAGGGCGGGGTCCGCTCCACGTGCTTGAAAGCAGACACCTCCTCCGGGTGGCCCGAGAGCAGGGGGAAGGTGCGGAGAGCCCCAGGACATGGCAAGCCGGGCGGCGGCGGGTCCCCCGCCAGAAGGCACTTGGGGTGGTGGTGATGGTGGTGGTGAGCGTGGTGGTGATGGTGGTGGTGGCCCGCCGGGCTCTCCTCACTGTCGGGGCGCCCAACGGCCCGGCCCCCTCCCAGCAACCGGCCCAGCCCCAACCCAGGTCCTTTGCCACCTCCCTCTTCCCGATAGGGGTCGCCCTGCGCCGCTGCTGCCCGGGCCAAGCCAGCGGGTTTGAAAGCCGAGCGCACGCCAGGGTAGAAAGGCAAGCTGCCGCTGCCAATACCCAAGAATTGACCGTGTCCCCGGGCCACCCCGCTCGCGTCCAGGGAGCGATCTGGTTGCTCCTTGACCTTCTTGGGAGTTCCCCACTTGCCGGGTGGAGGGGAGGTGGCCAGGGGCGCCATGGAAGCCTCGCGCTTGATGCTCTCCCGTGCCCCTCCGGCCTGGGGGAGCTGAGTGGCCTGGGCTTGGGGCCGCAGAGCGCCTGCCTGGACCGGCGTGGTCAAATCCGGAGCAGTGGGTTTCGGAGGGAGGCCAAGGCCTTCTGCCACCGGGGCAGCACCGGGCCGGGCTGCGTGCTCCTGATGCAGAAAGGCGCGGCCTCCGCCGCCGCTGAGCACGCAGTGGAAACGCAGGTGCGCCTTGAGACTGTTAGGGTATCTAAACGTCCTCCAACAATACCAGCAGATGTAGCGTTCCTCCCCTGGGCAAGAAAGGGTGGGACAGTAACCAGGTGAGAAGCAGAGGAACCAGAAGGAAGGCGCCAGCACAACAAGCAAAGCCCAGGTTTTGATCTGGGCTGTCGCAGAAGCGGGGATGAGGGGTGAGGGTCTGAGGACCGAGAGATGAAGTTCGCTAACCCTATCAAGAACCTCCCAAAGCGTGTAAATGGCCAACCCTTGTCACCTCCATCCTCAAAGGCCTACTCAAAGAGCAAAACTGATGACCCGAGCCTTTCCAATGACGACTTCCACCAAGCCCTCGTAGTAAATCTTCTTTGGAAGAGCAGTGCTCAGGAAGGCTGGCCGGCCGGGAAGACCAGAGAGCAGCTGTTGCCTTAAATCAAGTGCTGAGGCTGTGCAGTGCCTGCGCCCATCTGTTGGCGGTTACAGAATAGGTGGCGTATGTCAAGGAGTTCGAATAAACTGAACAAAGGCCAATCTAATAGTCGTGAGCGCCTCATTACCAGGCAAGACAATATCCTGTATGTATGGGCCATATGTAATCATTCCTTTTCTCATATCAATGTCTTTTGTGCTCTCTCCGCCCTTTTTACTCCCTCCCAGACTTAAACACTTTCCTGAGGTTTTCCTGGAGCGTGACCAAATGAATCCCCACATAAGGATTATGATTTGGTATTCTTCAAAATTTTTTACATCCGCTTCATCTGATTGGAGTGGAGGGGGAAAAAGTCTTACTACCTGATATTCTAGAATGAATGATGATATTCTGAGAAGGATGGTGTAGCATTGTCTTCTCTGTTGTTTCACCTGGTAGTTAATTAACTCCTAGAGAGCTGCACAGATAAAAGCTTAGAAAAGCACTTAAGCAAAATATATTTTATTTAATTAATATATAAAATTGAGAAAGGTACTTGGCTTTTTAAAGTGAAGATTTCTCTATCAGTGGTATGTATGTGTGCACTTGTCTCAATGCTGTGTCTCCTACATTATAACTGTTTTGACTTGCTAGGGTCTGTGAACACAATCCAGAGACAGGTATATAAGATAGCTATGAATCAGGTGCTAGAACTAATTTCTATGTACTGCTATGCACACAGTGCAGTTTATGTTTTAAAGTGAATGACTGATAACACTCAAGATGTCTGAAAGAAGTTGAATGGGCCACAAGAAATACCAAAGCACATTGTACATCTCTTAAGATTTTCTGGGAAAGTTCTCCTTTATGTGAACTCAGCTCACACTTTGAAAACATCACTACAGAGCCTGTCTTGATGGCACACACCTTTAACCCCCAGCACTTGGGAAGCAGACATGGGCAGATCTTTGCAAGTTTGAATCCAGCTTGGTCTACATAGTGAGTTCCAGGACAGCCTGGGCTACATAGCTAGACTGTCTCAAGGAAGGGGAGCCTTTTATTCCAAAAGAGGTCAGTGGAGACCTGGAAGAAGTAGGGAAACAGAAGGATTTGCCTAAACTGCAAGACCATCTCTATATGCCTGCTGCCTGTGTGAAATACCTGTGTAAAGCAACTCTTGGAAAAGGAGAAAGGTGACCCCTTGGTTTTCTTGTGTTATCTGATGTTCAGAAGCTCCTTCACAGCAGCTCCTCAAAAGAGATTTCAGTCTGTTCCAGAATGATTTTGCCAATGCAAAGCCAAGTAAATTTTGTTCTTAAAATGAAGTGCAGTAGCTTAATCTTTCTTTGAAATGGAAACTAAGTTAAGTTAGCCAGTATTGTAAAAAGAGATGATATCCCTACTTACTTCTTCCTGTTCCCAAAATTTAACACAAGTGTGTGTGTGTGTGTGTGTGTGTCTGTGTGTGTGTGTGTCTGTGTGTGTGTGTGTCTGTGTGTGTGTCTGTGTGTGTGTGTCTGTGTGTGTGTGTCTGTGTGTGTGTCTGTGTGTGTGTGTCTGTGTGTGTGTGTGTCTGTGTGTGTGTGTGTGTGATTACACACATTACTTTTCTAGCTTATCTTCATCAACAGGTTCTGCAGGCCCTAAGGTTCGACTCTTGTCAGTGTGAAAGAGCCAAACACTCTTCATATATGACTTTGCTCCTCCCGTTCATGTAACTTTAAAAATTTTAGGCATGCCTAATCTAGAAATATCACGTTCAAAATAGGCTATACCTTCCCTAACAGGAAAATGATGGATTTTAAAAAATTATCAGTTGCCATATCACATTTATAAAAACCAGTTAGCTGAAATAAAATACATGGTTAAACATGTTACTTTTCTATGTTTGATCATCTCTTCAGAAAAGTGCTCTGTGAAGAAGTAGCTGGCACAATTTGTTGTAGAGTATCAAGTCTGGGAGTGCCCCTATGAGGCTGCTGTACTTGTTATCAACAAAAGAATCTAGTAATGTGCTTCAAGGAACAAACTATCTTAGGATAATTCTTATGAACATTGGACATACAAACCTATTTAAAAACAAATAGAATTGATTTCCAGAGGACAGTGACACTGAAGTGAAATGACTCATTGCTCTGAATAATCCGTCCAGCTTATTGTGTTTCCTAATTACCACACTTCTATATACCAGTTTCTAAGTGAATGTAATGGAGCAGCAGTTCCGGACAAGATTACATTAAAATACTTTGGAACACTTTTTTGTTGTCTATAAATAAATAGCTTCTTGGGAGAAATTACGAACAAGCTAAAACAATTGGGAAGGGGGCAAAAGAAGGCCAGAGGAAGCCTTATGAAAGATGAGAATAGACTCTCAAGACCTTAACTATTTTAGCACCTCCCAGCCTTCTTCCCACAGGAAATGACCTTCAGTGCTGTGTGGAGGGTTTGGAAATGTTTGTCTCTTTAGTTGCTGCACCTTAATTTTCATGAATTGGCTCTGGCTCAGAAAGAATCAAATAAATCTGAGAAGAAACTGGGATACATCCAAGATTCAATTTAAATAGACTTAGAAGGGGGAGATGAATAAATATCATTTTAAGGAAGGACTTTAGGACCTGCGAAGGGACCAGCTGTAAGTACCACAATGCTTCTCTGGAAGTCTTCAAATGCATTACTCTTTTCAAAAACTGAGAAAGAGCATGCGTGTGCCTTTTTAAAAAGCAGTCTAGGTTTAAGCTTTGGTCTCTAGAACTCAAGACGTAATTGTTGCAGCATATTAAGTCTCCTTTATTGTTTCTTAACTGAGGAAATACTTGTCACTCGGATATGAAATGGGAAAGGAATAACCCATGAAGTTTTACTCTTCTGGCCCTGGGGACCAGGTTATTATTTACTTTTGTTGCCATTTGCTAATGGGTTTAAGGCAGCAGTTCCCCCTCTGTCTGTGTAAAGAGCATGGGTGCAGTTTCCACAGAGCTCAACAGAAAGGTTCTTCAGTTCTGGGATCACTGCCCACAACCCAGTATAAGAGCTGGACTCTGCTCTTGCTCGCTCAGTGTTGGGGAGACCTTCTCAGAGGCAGTAAGTACCTTTCTCATCATGAGTTGGAGTAGCAGTCGTGGGGATATCAAACCACTGAGCCAAGGAGTTAGAATACCACACCGTCAGCTCTTCCCCTGGCTGGACATCTCGCAATGCCTGATAGAAGATCTAGGACACAAAAGATAAGGTTCTCTGTCATTTCCCAAGCAATTGAGAATAAAGGTTCAAAGGCTGACATTGTGATCCTGGAGAAGCCACTGGGTGGCTTAGAATCTCATCCCTCATCCTTTAAATGTCAAAACAAAAGTGTTCCTAACAGGTCATTAGGATGTTTAAAGAAAGAACTCTTGCCTTTCAAAAGTTCTTTGCTAAAAAAAAAAAAAAAAAAAAAGCCTGGCTGCCTTGAGGGGCCATAGATGGAATTGGAATTGACAATGACAAGGGTCACTGACAGTACCTGTCCTCCTGGTAAGTCTGCAATAGCTTCCAGAGTCTGTTCCTGGGGATTCCTGGCTGCCCGGATTAACCCTATCCACTCCAGAGGGGAGCCCCCTGACTCGTCCACCAGCTCCCCTCTCACCATGCGCACCTGCAACACAAGCAGTGGTCATTCCCCCACAGGCCACAGCCAGGCTCACAACCCAGAGGAAAGGTTATCCTCCAGCCCACCCAACTCAGGAAAATGATCGTGTTCTCTTTAACCTAGCCTCTATGAGCTGCTGGGAGAATAATTCCTTGGGGTCCCAGCTTAGAGCACGGAAAAATAAGGGTGGCTGGGTAGTAGCTAGGTAATAGATGGTACCACCATCACCACCACCACACACCTTGGAAACATCGGCTGGAAATGGCATCTTCTCAGGGCTCCTGGATGCATCTTGTTGCAAAACTCCCACCTTTCCCCCAAGTGAGGTTTTGAGATCCTGAACACCGGAATAAAAGTGGTTCCAAGTTCAGGTCGGTCCTGAAGCCTGGTGCAGTACTTCTAGCCTGTTCCTCAGCCTCTCAATTCTCTAGTACTGCATGTAGGTGCAGGCAAACTCGGCAGTGAAATGCTCAGAACAAAGAGAGCACGGAGAAATTTTGCCTGCAGCTAGCAGGCCATTTAAAAGCAATTAAATTGCGTTTTAAAGAGAGAGGCGTGGTGAGTTACAAAACCGGGTGTAGACCGGAATGAGAGACAAGGGGCTTTCTAGCACCAGCAGAAAGGTACAGGCCCTGATGTTCCGACAAGAAAGATACTTCTTACAAGAAAGCTCTAGGCCATTACTAAAACCAAGGTCTTTCCTTTTTAAACAAGCTTTTAGTCAGACTTCATTCCCTGGTTGCTGTCTGCCAGTCCTTGGCTGCTAAAGCGTCCCCCACCCTCTGCAGGCAAGAGTCTTTAAATCCCCTTATAAAGGTGTGTATTGGGGTTAGGGTGGGGGTCAGAGTTGGAGAATTGTACCTGGCACCCCTCGATTGGGATCTCGGGGTTCCCAGTTGGGTAAGGTGGGCTCCCCTACTTCTCAACTGGCATCGAAATTAATAACCACTTAGCCCATCCTGTCTCCATTTCCCATCCAAACCTACAAGCAAATGGAGGGTGGAGGTGGTATACTCCAAGAATTAAGAGTCTCACAAGAACTATCTCTTCGGTGAAATGGGATTAAATTGTTTAAAACAAAATTCAAGCCTCATATTAGTAAACAGAAGGGGAGAAAAGTCCTCCCCAGCCGATGTCTCCAGCGAAAAGTGTATGTTTGCGAGGGAGGCAAGGACCGAGGTGTGAATTAGGAGCCCCCATCACCTTCCTTAGGACAACCCAGAGCGCTGGGGAAACCACCCGTTCCCAGAGGTCCCCATACCCACAGACCCTGGAACACTAGAGTCTGTTCCCGCTCAGCTCTGCCTTCCCTTCAGCCCTCCCCACGTCCAACTCAGTTATGAGACATGCTAAGGATAATCCAATAATACTACTGTGAAAATTTAACAGGTATCCCTTTCCTCCGCTGCTCCTCTCTACCCCTTCTATGTATCAGGGCAATAGGAGGTGAATGGCAAGGGACGAAGATCAGAACAGCCCAGTACCTTTTTCTTGGGCCCTGGTTCCCTGCGATCTGACAGGTACTTGCCCAGCTTGAAGGTGCCAGGCACCGGCCCCAGGCGCAAGCCAGCCGGGATGCAGCAGTCAGCATTCACGCTGGTGGCCGGAGTGCGGGAAGTTCCGTGCATTGTTGCCACCTCCGCCAGACAGGCGCTGGGACTCGCGAGGTCCTCCAAGGGGCGCAAGTGACAGAACCGGGAGCAGCCGCATGCGGTGAGAGATCCGCACCCCGACGTGCGTCTTCTGCCCGCGGAGTGACGCGGGCGGGCATGCACTGCGCCTTTTCAATCCGGGCGGGCGCCTTTTGGCACCGCGAGCGCAAGGGCGCGGAGTTTGGTGAGAGAGTTGCGCTGTGAAGCAGCTGCAGAGTCCCACCCGAGAGGGTCACATGGAGTGGTTCCCTCAGCCCCCTGCATAATCGGGGCCTCTGAATGGCTAGCACACAATGGTCCAGGCGACCTTCCCATTCCTAAAAATCCAATTTGTCAAGGGCGAAGAAAAGGCGCTGGTGAATCAAAGGTCCGGCGGGACCATTAATCCTCAGCATGGGGTATTGTCCCTGAGACAGTTACGATATTTTAAGTGACAAATCCACTGTATAATTTCTCCATAAATTTTACTTCCTTTTATTGTTCACCGACAAACCAGTTTTGGGAAATAAGTGACTACTTTAAGTCTACTTGGCTGATTCCTTTGAGCCTTGGTCTACTTCAAAGATTCTTAATTCTCTCCCCTTGGCTTTATTGTAAAGGAGATTAAACAAAGGGATGAGGACTGTTTGGAGGACTTGTTAACGTCTATTGATTTCTGGCGTGTGCCATACAGAAATCAGGCAGGTACTTGATGGGAAAACACCAGAAAACACCTCCACTTTTCAAATGACGACCACAGTACCATTTCGGGGATTGGGCTGAGGCCAGTCCACTGTGTGGAACCACGGCTTTAGTTGTTCCTTCAGCCCCAATTTGCCCCCAAACGTGAAACCACCCGAACAGTTTGAGAGGGCGAAAGCCAACTGAGCATCACTTCTCCCCGTCGCACCCGGGGCCCACACTGTCTCTGAGGGTAGGAAACGGCCACAAAGCCAACAGCTTTGTAGGAGATCTGCTCTGCGGTTGGAGCTGCAGTCTTGAAGAGGGGGAAGTTCTCCCGCGGTGTTATTAATCACGTCTCCCCTACAGGCAACTAACTCATCAATTCAAACCTTGTTTTGCTTTTAAGTTGAGCACGGAGAGAAAGTCCTGACGCTAACTTCTCCGGAACCAAAAGGCTAGATTTTTACTTTTTTTTTTTTTTAAGCAAACAAACAGCAACGAAAACGCAGCCATCTCTCAACAAGGAAAGGAAAGCCAGAGCGGGCCTTTGGGTACCTTTCCCTAAACCCAACGCTGCAAGCACTGGAGCCACCAGGAAACTCCTGCAGAGGCTCCAGTGATGTTGCATCCTCACTCCTAATTCATTCGCACCCCCACCCCATCCAGTGCTCACAGAAAGTAGAGCTGAGGACCCAAGTAGCACGGGTTCCTCCCGGTGGCCTTGGCAAAGAAGATATAAGTATATGCCACCTGGATTGGGAGTGGTTCTGGCTAACAGGGATGTCGGGACAGACGCAGAGTAACAACTCAGTGGCTACTTCCAAGAGGACCCTTAAAACAACATACTAAACTGCCCTCTGTTGGAAACTTGAGTTCACAACCGTAGGCATTACCAGAAAACTAATTTAAGACTCAAGACATCTTTCATGAATTACGTGGTCTCAGTCTCCAGATCTGTAAAATGGGAATGCTGGATACAACCGGTCCCTTGCCTCCCTTTCCACTATTCAGTCCAATTTGTTGGGAAAGTGTGTGTGTGGCACTGGCGTTATGAAAGTCACAAAATTCGTTGTTTGTACCAGTGGGAAAGCCAGGCCAGGTCAAAGATCTCAAGTTTAAGCAAATCAAGACAAGATCACTCTGAGACACAAAGAAGACGGACTCCTTGTCTGCTTCAAGTCCTGTGTAGATTTACCTGCTTGGAACGTGGGAGAATCTCTTAGTGGGCCTTGAGCAGCTAGCTATGACTGCGCGGCAGGCGCCTTGCCCAAAACTATTTTCTAAGAGAGCAACGTCTAAGTTTCATGCTCAACCTTCCAATTGCTTCTCTGAGGGTAAAGAGGGTTATCCTCCCGAGGTGGAAGAGAGCCTTTGATCCCAGGGCCTATGAATGGCAAAACTGGGGGTGGGGAGTAGGAGCGGGGGAGGAGGGTGAGGAAACCTCTCCGATGAGTCCAGGGCAATAAATTTAAGCCATGAACATGTCCCTCTAACCTCTGGCCTGGCGACTCCGGATGACACCTAGTTTCACTAACCAACACTGAGAGCGAGAAGGGGGCGAGCGCGGGGCCTGGGTTCGGGGTGCCTCCCTAGCCCTTCTTAACCAGTGAAAAAGCGTGAACGACACGCGAACAATTTTATCAATAGGACCATGTAAAGGCCGACTGTGAGGAAAGTTATTTATTAATATAGCCAATTGTGACTGGTTCCCAGCTCTACGAGAAGAAAGAGACTGTGCCAGAGGCATTCACACCAGCTCGCCGAGTTTTATTCTGTCCTGTGGCTCAGAGTTGCAGTTCCCCAAGTGAAATAAATTGTCCACAAAGGAGGAAAGGAACACATTTTCTTTTATTTTTCCTCCCCTAAAAAGCAAGGGTGAAACCAATCTAATGTGCCCAGTGGAGCAAGATGGGCCGTGAAAGGCTGGGTGTTAAAAGTAAAAGCGGGCTGTGCAGCAAATGGGATGGAAAATTAAATGAAATTAAATAGCTTGAACGGCAGTATTGTCCCTTATTAAAAAGACACATTAATTACATGGTCTCAGCCTTATTCAAAGACAATGTTGAGACTCAATCAAAACATTCCACACGGCTTTTTTTATCGACTTAAAATGGGCGTCCAGAGGCCCTGTTAAAGCGAAATCCCTCCTACACGGGAGGTGCAAGGAGAGCGTGGTTCGGGGCGGTCCTGCAGCCTGCCCAGCGCCGACTGCGCTTGGCTCCGGGGGCAGTAACAGGTTGCCCAGGGAGGACTCCCGCCCAGAGGGCGGCCACGGGCGGGAAAGGCAAGCCGCAGGGGCCTGGGCCTGCGCCGCTCCCAGAGCCCTGGGCCTGGCCTGCAGCCCCCGCCCAGCTCCCGGCGCTCCCAGCGCGTCTGACTCCGGACGCGGAGCACGAGCGACCCGCGGGGCTCCAGCAGGAAGGAGAGAGCCAGCCTAGGCATTCTGGGTCGAAAGCGGCGGTTCGTCTCGGAACACGCTTCTTGGGGAGACCCGGTCTCCTCCAGGCAAAGGCCTTGGTCTCGGGGTCCCCAGGAAGGGTTGAGCCGGCGGCCCCGAGGTGGTCCAAGAGTCACAGAACAAGAGCCAGGTCCCCGCTGCTGCTCCGCACAGTCCCCCGGCGAGATGGAGAGAGTCCGGGAGGCCGCAGACTGGAGCCGCGGGTTCGGCGGCCGCCTTCGGGCCAGCGCTGGCGGGGAAGCGCCCCCTGCGGGTGTCGGTGGCAGCCAGGCGGCCGGGTCAGAGCCGACCAGCTGCTCTGCCCCCGAGGCGCGGGTGGGACATTAAGGCCGGGTCTGAATAGAGGGGCTGAGACGGGCTCTGGGAACGCCACCAGATGACGCGCCCGCGACGGAGCCTTTTCCCCCTTAATTGCGTGGAAGGTGGGTGCGCGGCAGCCGGAGTCTTAAAAACTTGTAGCCAAGGATGCAGCCCCGACACCGCTGGTGGGTTTTGTGGTGCTGGTTTGTTTTGTTTTGTTGGTTTGGTCTTTTTTTCTTTTTTTAAAGTCTAGCATTGGAAACGACTCAATAAAAGTATTCAGAGTCCCTCTCAAGTTGCCTTTTAACCAGAGTTCCCAAACTTATTTCTTGGTTCTTTCGGTTGACGTGGTGCAAAGAAAAGTCAGAGAGCGTGCTGCTGAATTGCAATGTCTTGGGGCACCTCCACATTCACGCTTCTCTGCCGGCCTCTGCCCGAGGAGCCCGCGCTCAATTCGATTTTCCTTGCTATTGGACACATTTAGGAGCGCCTCTATTTGTGAAGTTCATTTCTAGGCAAATGTATTCAAGAGCTGATGGGAATGAATAGGACCGTGTGTCAGCCGCCCCTAATTGGGATTAAAGCACTTAGGAGCATATGCAGAGACTGACAGAAATTCTCAGGTTGCTTTGTCTTCAGGCTTCCACCCGCTCGGACGCTCCTCCTCCAAGGGAGATTTATAAAGATTGCGGGGAGAAACTGAGGAAAGAAAGAGGAAGGCAAAGAGCCAAGCTAATAGCTCAGGATGGGGCTGCTAGTGGAGGTGGCAGCTTCGCTGAAAAGAGGCTGGAGATAATTGAGCTCAGGCGGCGGAGCAGTTCCGAATTCTGAAAGGCTGAGAGTTAAAAGGCGAAATAAAGATGTTCTTGAGGCTCCCAAACGCCCCCCCCTTTCTCCCTTGAAGAACCTGCTTTTATTTCTCTTTATATCGGCTGTCATTCTGCACCCCAAAGCACATACTCTCCCTTGAAGAAATAATACACAGGTTGATACTTGTAAGGGAGAGGAAGGAGTTACATACGAAACAAAAATAACTTTTGTGTGTTGAAAAGGTCGTGCTCAAATTATCCTGGAAAAGTTTCCTGATAAGTGTGTTAAATTTATGCATAGTGTGTGGAAACACAAGCCCAGTGAGCACTCCTATGCATACGAATTGTGGTTTTGAATATACCATCTACCTGTAAATCTCAATCCAGAAGGGCCCGACTGAGATTTGAGGGTGAGGTGACAAAACCTTTTAAAAGCTGGGACCTGCCATGGAGCTGAGGCTGAGACAGTTTTCTAAGCAGAGAGCAATGGCAGCCTCTTTAAGCCTCTGAGGAGCAGAGAAGGCTAAAAAGTAAGGTTAACACTAAACAAAAGAGTAAAGATTTCTGGAGTTCAAGATTTTCTTGATTTTTGAGTTGTTTGACTCCACTTGGAAGCACTGGTTTCTTAGAGGACTCTGAGACACAGTCAGTGCTCAGAATGAGAAGCTTCTCATCACATCCTTTTGGGTGCAAAAGGAAAAGAAAAACAAGGTGAGGTGAGGCTCTGGAAAGAGCAATAGCCAATAGCTTCATGATAAATTCATATTAAAGACTCCCAAGATGATTCCAGAGACTTCAGCTTTTAAAAATATTTATTTATTACTTCAGGTTACATCTCCATCACAGCGTCCTCTTTCCACCCCTCCCAGTTCTGCCCTCCCAACCTCTACCCCCTTTCCCTTCCATCCTACTCCTCTGGAGAGGAGTGTCCCTGCATAATAGCCCCCCGCCCCAGTTCAGCAGTCATATGAGGGCCAAGAGCCTCCTCATACACTGGGGGCCTACAAGGCAGCACCACTAGGGCAAAGCGTCTCATGGACAGGAAACAAAATCTATGTTCATGTTCCCTTTGGTGCATTGGTTGTAGTATAGTTATCCTGTACTATATGGCTAAAATCCAATTATAAGTGAATAGATGCCATCCTTCTGAGTCTAGATTAGCTCACTCAGGATGAGCTTCTCTATTTCCATCCATCTGGCTGCAAATTGCATGATTTTGTTGTTTCTGATGGCTGAGTAGTATTCCATTGTGTAGATGTACCACAGTTTTTTAATCCATTCCTCGGTTGAGGGACTCCTGGGTTGTTTCCAGTTTCTAGCTATTACTAATAAGGCTGCTATGAACATAGATGAGAAAATTCCAGAGACCTCATTAATCACACAAAATCCAGAATCCCAAAGCCCTGAAGTGGATGTAGTAGGAAGCTGTGCTGTCCAACTAGGATGGGAATTTTGGGCAAGAGATGACCATGTGAAGCATGAACAGACCCCCAGGAGTGAATGGACATTTACCCTTTTTATCCTTTCTCCCCAGGATAGCACACCTCAGAATTTCATTGCACAAGTTTGGGTCCTATAGAAAGTGGATCTTTCCTAAATTAGTTTTGTCTGGTTTTTGTTGTTGTTGCTCCTTATTCCTTTAAAAAGTTATTACATTTTATTTATCTCTCTCTCCCTCCCTCTTGCTCTCTCTCTCTCTCTCTCTCTCTCTCTGTGTGTGTGTGTGTGTGTGTCTATGTTCACATATATGTGGTTGTGTGTGTGTAAGCACAAAGTCAACATTGGATACCTTCCTCAATCTCTCTCTACTTTATTGATTGAAGCAAGCTCTCTCCCTGAACCAAGAGCTCACCAATTCCATTTAGTCTAGCTATCCAACGTGCCCCTGGGATGCTCTGTCTCTGCCTCCTGAACATTGAGATAACAAGGGGCTTCCATGCCTGCCTGGCTAGCTGGGATTCAAACACCAGCCCTCAGTCCTTTAGAAGAGGTATTTAATTCACTGAACCACCTCTTGCTCCATGAATGTGCATTTTTGTTTCTTTCAATTGCATTTGTAAAAGTAAAAATGCTGGGCCATATAAGAACATTTTTGTTTTTTTTGAAGAATTGTCAAACTGTCTTCCAAAGTGGCTGCACCATTTTACATTTTCTTTTCTCTCTCTCTTTCTTTGTTTCTTTGTTTCTTTCTTATTTATTTGTTTGTTTGTTTTTGTTTGGTTTGTTTGTTTGATTGAGGCCAGGGTTTCTCTAGTCCTAGCTGTCCTGAAGCTCGCTATGTAGTCAGCAGAAGCTGGTCTCTAACTCACAGAGATCCACCTGCCTCTGCCTCCTAAACTATTTCACATTTGCAGCAGCAGCAGCATATGAGGGATCCAGTTTCTCTCTATCCTTCCTAACATCGTTTGTTATTTGTCTTTTTCATTGTGAGCATCTTTATAGGAATGAAGTAGAATGTCACAGTAGTTTTGATTTACTTTCCCGTATGATTAAATGACCGATGTTAACTCTTACATTCATTCTTATATCTTTCTAATTGTATACACTCTCTGAAGGATATATCTGTTCTAATCCTTTGCCCATGTTTTCATTGGGTTATTTGTTTAATTATTGTACAAATACAGATTTTTGTTAACTTTCAAAATGTTCTGCAAAATAGGATGCTACAATTAATCATAAAAATACTGTGAAATATATTTTATTATCTATTTGTTTAACCAATGAAAGATGTTCACAGGAGTTAAGAAGTTTATTTAGTTTCATTAGATAAATAGGAGTCCCTTCCACAATGTTCAAACTTCAGGAAAATAACATCAGAGCATATTGTATTTAGGAGGTTTGATTGATGGGCTTTTGTCTGGGAGAACTGGTATGATGTCTGTGCTGGCTAGTTTTATGTCAACTTGACACAAGCTAGAATCATCAGAAAGGATGGAGTCTCCGTTGAGAAAATGTCTCCATAAAGCTGGAACCAAGTCTGTAGCGTGTTTTCTTAATTAGTCATTGATGTGGACGGGATCATCTTCTTGTGGGTAGAGCCACCCCTAGGCTGGTTGTCCTGGGTTCTATAAGAAAGCAAGCTAAACCAGCCATGGGGAGCAAGCCAGTAGGCAGCACTCCTCCATGGCCTCTGCATCAACTCCTGCCTCCAGGTTCCTGCCCTGCTTGATTACTTGCCCTCGCTGGTTTTGATGATGAAGTGCTTTATGAAATTCTGAGTGAAATAAACCCTTTCCTCCCAAGTTACCTTAGGTCATGGTATTTCATCCCAGCAATAGTGACCCTAACTAGGACATTATCACAGGCTGTTTCAGTGACTGAAGACATGAGCCCGAGAACACTGTGTCATGATACAATAACCACGTTATTTTGAGAAAGTTTAATTTTTTTATCTTGTGTTTCTTCATGTGAAATATGAAAAATAGAGACATGTAAGTGTCTGTTGTAGGACTCGGGACATAGGATGTGTTCAGAAATGTTAATTATTAACATTTTATGATGATACTTAATTACAATGTCCTGAAACCATGATTAAGTACTGTTCTATTAGACTGGGAATTATATGTTATAAATTAAATGGAACAGAACTGCTGTTATTCCATATCAGCAGACAGTTGGACAGCCATAGGAGATACAGCCATATATGTCTCAGGGCAAGAAATAGTGGACAAGTGGAAGACTTTCTTGATAGATTTGACATATTAAAAAAAGGAAGAATTTGAGAATACGTCAATTATCATTGGTGATGGCTAGTATCAGGAGGCAAACCAACTAAATTATCTGTGCATCTGATTGGAGGCATATGAGGTAGTCTTGTCCAAATAGGAAGGCATGCAAAGAAAGAAATTAATCAGATAGGAAAGAAGTGAACTACATAAACAAGTTCATGAACATTCAATTAGAAAAAGGCAAAAACAAAATACACACTATGAGACTGCTCTGGCCAGGCAGTGGTAGCATACACTTTTCACACCAGCCCTTGGGAGGCAGAAGCAGGCAGATGTCTGAGCGTTTGAGGCCAGCCTAGTCTCCAAAGCTCCAAGACAACCAGGGCTGCTATACCAAAAAAGTATGTCTCAAAACAATTGGAGGGGGGGCTGTGACTGTCCTGCCTAGTTTCAAATAAACTTGACACTTGTTAGAACCATCAGAGAGGAGGGAACCTTAATTGAGAAACGCTTCCATAAGATCAATCCATAGGGCATTTTCTTTTTTTTTCCCCCTTTATTTTTTATTTCTTCAAGTTATATCTCAATCGCAGTCCCCTCCCTATTCCCCCTCCAGGCCCACCCTCCCACCCTCAACCCCCTTTTTTTTTCTTTTAAGTTTAAGGTATATCTTATTTCCCCCTACAGTTTCTCCTTTCAGTCCAACAAATGGCTCTTTCTCTTATAATAATAAATACATACAGTACAACAGAGGTAATTAGGCCACAGTTATGAGGGTTATATGGCTTAACGTACATTCCCAATGACCAGTCCATATGTATTTGGTACCTGACTTTAACATTCTACTATCTAAACATCTCCATGAGTTTAAAGTTCTATATCTTACTCAACATTCATACTAATTGCAACACAATTTTAAAAGTATCTTCTTAGAAGTATAACACTCTCTTGACTCTTAAACAACTCAAAATTTAATTATGAGACTTTATCTATCTGTTCTTCAATCACCTCAGAGACCTGAAAGGGATAAATATATCTGATTTCATAGGAAGTACAGGGCCTGCAGCTTCCCAAACTAAGAAATGACATACCAGTGGCTGCCTGGACAGTTCCCATTTTCTCTCCATACATTACAGCATCGGTCTTCAGCCATTTGGCCCCGTTTCTCTGACAGACATTGATTGTAGAGCAGGGGTTATGAAGGACTTACCTACCCTGTCTTGGCAGAGCCAGGCTGTCGACTTATCTGCTTCCAGGTTTTGTCCTTTTTGGACAGCATTCTGTCTACAGTTGGAGCAAGGGGCTTTTCCTACCAAGAGATAGGCTTGCGACTAGTTCAATCATCTCCCACTGGAGATTCTTCAATGCTCATCTTCTACTTGGAGGAGAATAGTGGGTGCTGTCAGGAGTTGATATGTCTTGATATAAAAAAAAAATCTAAAGTTACGAAAACATCTTTGAATGCTATATTCTGCAGATCTCTTGAGGTTTTTGAAGAGGCCCTATCTATCTCTTATATTAGGGTAAGCAGATGTTGCTTGTCTCATAGCAGGTTTATTTCTGATTAGCTTAGCAAGTAACTATAATAGGCTGTCATAGTACCTAACAGAATGACCGCTTGCATAACCATTAGTTTGCATTTCTTAATTATCCTAAACAGTTTATGACAATTAGTAGTAAAGGCTGAAACATCACATTTCATTTTTTTTTCTTTACCTCCTAACCCTTCCATCCCATTTCTCTGGTGTGGGGTGTCCTTATATAACAGTCCCTCATCTCAGTTGAGAGTTTGTATGAGGGCCAAGAGCCTCTTCATTCATTGGGGGTCTACGAAGCAGTACCATCAGTGAAAAGTGTCTCGTTGCCCGGGAGAAAGAACTACTAAACAAACAAACCAATAAGCAGACAATAGATAAAAAAGACTAAAAAATAGAAAAGAATATAATTAATATATAAAAAATAAATAAATAATAAAAATTAAAAATAAGAAGTCTATGTCCAAGTTTCCTTTGGTGTGTTAGTTGTAGTATCGATACCTTTTACTATATAGCTAAAATCCTACTATAAGTGAATAGATGCCATATGCGTCCATCTGAGTCTGGGTTAGTTCACCCAGGATGAGCTTTTCTACTTCCTTCCATTTGGCTACAAATTGCATAATTTCATTGTTTCTGATTGCTGAATAATATTCCATTGTGTAGATGTACCACAGTTTTTTAACCCATTCTTCAGTTGAGGGACATCCGGGTTGTTTCCAGTTTCTAGCTATTACAAATAAGGCAGCTATAAACATAGATGAGGAAACTTCCTTATGATTCCGTGAAGAGGCATTGGGTGTATACCCAGAAGTGGTATGGCTGGGTCCTGAGGCAAAACTATTCCAAGATTTCTAAGATATCGCCAGACTGACATCCATAGTGGTTGCACAAGCCTGCATTCCCACCAGCAATGGAGTAGGGTACCCCTTTCTCCACACCCTCGCCAGCATGTGCTGTCATTTGAGTTTTTCCTCCTAGCCATTCTGACAGGTGTGAGATGGAATCTCAGAGTCGTCTTGAGTTGCATTTCTCTGATGATTAAGGATGTTGAGCATTTCTTCAAGTGTTTCTCAGCCATTAGGGATTCCTCCTTTGTGAATTCTCTATTTAGCTCTGTCCCCCATTTTTTGATTGGATTATTTGGTTTCTTGGCATTTAATTTCTTGAGTTCTTTGTAGATTTTGGATATTAGCCCTCCGTCAGATGTGGGGTTGGTGAAGATTTTTTCCCAGTCTGTAGGCTGCCGTTTTGTTCTAATGACAGTGTCTTTTGCCTTACAGAAGCTTTTCGGTTTCATGAGGTCCCATTTATTGATTGTTGATCTCAAGTCCTTAATTGATTAAGAAGAACCCAGCTCCTTGTGGATAGGGCCATCCTTGAGCAGGTGCTCCCAGGTTCTAGAAAAAATTCAGGCTGAACAAGTATGGGGAGCAAGTCACTAATCACCCTTCCATGGCCTCTGCCCCAGTTCCTGATGTCAGATGTCAAGCTCCTGCCCTGTTTGAGTTAGTATCTTGTCTTCCTTCATTGTTGTACTACAGTGTGGAAGTGTAAGCCAAATAAAGCTTTTCCTCCCTAACTTGCTTTTGGTCATGGTGGTTCTTTACCCCAATAGAAACCCTAACTAAGACAGAGACCATCTGTTGAACATATAAACTGGTTGCTTTCCATAAATAAGTTGGGGACCCATCAGGTTTAGAGAAATAAATGTTATAATTGATTTAAAGTATATCCATTAACAATCCTCCCCCTCAAAACGTGGAGCCTTGGCTGTGACCATGACTGAATGACATACTCATAACAAAGAGGATGTGACAGAGTGATGGCATTGTGTGGTTTTCAAGATCAGGCCATAGATGTTTCCAAAACACTCACTAGATACCTACTGATAAATGGATTAGTGTTAATTTTTAAGTCGAGTACTTATAGTATTTTTTAATCTTTTTTAAATCTTATTTTTCAGAAATCCCTTACTAAGATAAGTACTGTTGAAATGAGACAGCTGAGATTTGCTCTAAATAAGTCAAAAATGGGAGAGCAATAAATAAAGATACAGACCGAGCTCTTTCAGCCTCAGTATCCTGACATTTTAGAGAGGATAGCTCTTTCTTATTGGACTATACTGGTATTATTTAAATCTTAGCAGCACCCCCCGACTCTACCTACTGGATGCCTTCTATCCTTTCCACATGTAATAGCAAACCTCATCAAAATGTCTGTTATAGACAAAAGTACTCCCAGACAGAAAGCCAAATACATTAAATAAAATCATTCATAAGTTGAAAACTATAGAAGTTGAGTGATAAGCATGTCGGGTTTATTGCACTACCCTGTAATATGTGTTACAGTATAGATGTCTCCTCTGGGCATAGCGTGATGCCATTTTGGAGTAGAGGATACCTTGGTCAGGCAGCCGTGGATACTGAGCAGCAAAGCAATACAGTACTAGCTGTGTCTGTGGTACTGGAGTAATCGATGTCCCTATCAGATGGAAGAGGGTAAGGTCACAAGACACCTCGGGTTCTGCTATTACTTCCCTTGCACACTCTCAGCTGGAAGTGATCTTCCTACAGTATATAGGAAGTTAAAAGTTAGGAGAGAGTGATCCGTGATGCAACTACCACGAGGATATCATTTACACTAGAACAGGGCTTCGCAAGAATAAGGCTGTTTTAGGTTCATCCATGCTTCTGAAAGTAACTTCTCAGCTTTGTTCTGTAGGTAAACCTAAACAATTCATTGGCTCATCAGGTTGGACTTTGGTGGAAATGTATTTTGTTTTTTTGTTAATGCTGTACATGGTGCTAATAGACATTTGTTCATGCTCCCACATAAAGTTAACCCAACAGTGTTGGAACTTTGCAAAAATGGAATGCTATTTTTTCTTATTTTTATATGTGTTTTTGCTGCACTTATTGATGTCTGTGCTGGGTGCTAGGAGTCAAACCAGGGTCCTCTGGGGGATTAGTCAGTGATTTTAGCCACTGAGCCATCAGAATACTATGTCAAAATAAGGTTTAAAAAATAAAAACAGTGAAGAACAAGAGACATGGGGCAAGCAGTCAGTGTGTTTGAGTGTGTGTGTGTGTGTGTGTGTGTGTGTATGTGTGTGTGTGTGTCTGTGTATGTGTCTGTGTGTGTATGTGTGTGTGTCTGTGTATGTGTGTGTCTGTGTTTGTGTGTGTATGTATGTGTGTGTATGTGTGTGTGTGTGTGTGTGTCTGTGTGTGTGTGTGTGTGTATGTGTGTCTGTATATGTGTGTGTGTGTTGCCAATAGCAGGCTTTGGTTCCATGGTTTTTTTTTTTTTTTACTTCTTTTTTTTAATTTATTTATTTATTACTTCAGGTTACATCTTCATCACAGTGCCCTCTTTCCACACCACCCAATCCCGCCCTCCCACCCTCTACCCCCTATTCCTTCCATCCCACTCCTCTGGAGTGGAGTGTCCCTACATAACAGTCCCCCACCCCAGGTGCTACCTACAAGGTAGCACCATTAGGGCATAAGAAGCCATATAAGGGATAAGCCAGAAAGAATGTGCAGTTACAGAACCCATTACCAAAATAGATGTCCAAATCCACACAACTATAATGGTACTCATCACAGACATGATGTCCAAAACCAAACAGCTTTCCTCATGGTCCTGAATAAAATCCTTTATTTTATTTTATTTTATTGCAGTTGGAATAAGAATTACCAAAGGTTCTCTGTGTTTCAGTCAATTTTAAGTAGCCTACTCTATACTTATTATTAACTTTTGCATTTTGAAGTCATGTTTGGAAGCTACAATTATGCTCCCAAAAATTCATATGTTGAAATCCTATTCATGGGTACCTTAGAATGTGGCCTTATTTGAAAATAAGATCTTTATAAAGGTTCAACTTAAAATGCAGTAATTGGAGAAGGGTGTAATAAAATAAGACTGGTGTCCCCACAAGGAGGAAAACTTGGGACACAAACGTGCTATAGAGAGAATGTGGTTAGCCCTCAGAAGAGCTACACTGGATATGGCTTCTGTGTCTGACACAGACAGTGCTAATTTTTCTGAAAACCACAAACATGGATATGTGCAATGCTGCCTCAGACCAAAAAAAAAAAAAGAGAAAGAAAGAAAGAAGGAAGGAAGGAAGGAAAGAAAGAAAGGATCCACATATCACCTACTTTTTAACCTTTCTTCCAAATCAAAGTCAAGAGTGGGTGCTTCTGGCTTACTTGCCTATGCCATATTGCAGGGTTCTAGGTGCAAAAGAAGGTTGGGAAAGTAAGTTTCTGAGTAGAAACACAGAAAGAGTGGCACCATATGCTAAGACATGTATTTTCGTAATTCAAGGACCTTCATAAACTCTAGTGGCTAAAGGGGACAAGAAAACAATAAAAGGTAAGGAAAAGAAAAAAAAAATCAGGCTGCCCTGCCTCCCACCTTTAGCGGGTGCTTGGGACCTGCTGGGACTTCCACCTATGTGTGGTGGAGAGGTGGGAAAGATGGAAGAGTGGAGCCGTGGAGAGAGGCAGAATTGGAGACATGATTCCAGTGGAAGGTGTGAGAGAGAGCTGAGGTCCATAGTGGAACAGATCGTTTCCTAGTGGGGTCGGTGGGGTGGTATGCTGCCTCCTAGAGCTTAGGCTGACACTGACTCACACCCCCCCCCCCCTTACCCAGTCCTGCCTGCCGTGGGATCGCCCTGGCTCTGGACAATGACAGAGACCAAGGTTTGAAACGGTTTATGTACTACTAAACTGCACCTCCTCAAAGGACCGCCATGGTCCATGATGCCTCTGAGGGCCATTTGTGGGTCAGTTGTCCTGGTGCTGCCAGGGACTGGGTAGATCTCCATGGCCCTCGTTACCACCTAACATCTAAGGTCTATACCGTGTGACCTGAGTCCGTCGTGGTGTCTGTGGGCTGTGCTGCACCCCAGGGTCATATGAATGTGAGTGACCTGAGCTGCCACCTGAGGCCATGGTGATGTCAGCCGTCCGTCCGGGCTGCCTCAGAGGGCCTTATCTGGGTCGGTGGTCCTTCTGCAGCCGGAAGCCCTGTTCATGGTCTGTGCTATTCCAGAAACCATGAGGAAACCCATGATCCGGCCTCCAGATGACTGTAAAGAGCAAGGAGGCTACTCTTGCAGTGATACTGATGACTGTAGATGCACAGTTGAGAAAGAGGGACACGGGAAGCTTCTGTGACAATCGCTACAACCACCCCAACCCAACCCCCGCAAAAAGTAACAACTGGGACAGGAAGTCATCAAAGAGACTTAAAAATTGTGATAAGGATGCCAAAAAGTGTAGTTCTCCACAACTGATGGCTTCTGGTGGGAGTGCAGGTGGAGAAGGATTCAGTTTTCTTTAGGGTTCAGGCCATTGGGAGTTTAAGCAGGCAACAACACAAATCAGACTTTGGGTGGGGGGAGTCTCAAGGGTAGGGAGCAGACATGTAAGGACTGGGAAGCGAGTGTGATGGTGCGAATAACGTGAAATTCCCAAAGAATCAATGAAAGTATTATTTTTAAAAAGAGAGAGGAATCAGAAGCTGACAAGATGGCTCAGCACAGAAAGCCCTGTGCAAGCCTGGTCATCCAAGCTGAATCCCTGAACCTACATAACGGCCTTATGTGTAGAAGCTACACATAGAGGGTGGCCACACAGAAAGACAGAAAGAAGCAAGATGCCAGGCAACTTAATGAAACCACTGTACCACACCCCTGGATTGCCTGTGTCTGAACTTCTTTGAGGTGAAAATAAAACGTGGCGTCTTGAAACCATTAATATGGGGAAGAAACGAAGGTTCTTTTTTTAAAAAAGATTTATTTACTTATTTATTTATTATATATACAGTGTCCTGTTTGCATGTATGCCTGCAGGTGAGAAGAGGGCACCAGATCTCATTGTAGATGGTTGTGAGCCACCATGTGGTTGCTGAGAGTTGAACTCAGGACCTCTGGAAGAACAACAAGTGTTCTTAAGCTCTGAGCCATCTCTCCAGACCAAGGTTTTGTTTTTATTTTTGAGACCAGGTCTTACTGTTAACCCTGAAACTAACTACTAGACCAGGCTGGTCTTGAGCTCACAGAGATCTACCTGCCTCACCACCCAATTGTTAGAGTTAAAAGTCTGTGCCACCATGCCCTATGGAGAGATGTCTTATTTCTCACAACTTTCCAGGCGCTCAGTCATATGTGTTTGAAGGCCCAAGTTGACAATGCTTTCTTCCTCTGTCAATCACTCTCCATTTTTTTTTTTTTTTTTGAGATGGGAGCTCTCACAGAAGATGGGGCTCCTGATTTCAGACAGACTGCTGGCCAGTGAGTTCCAGGGATCTTCCTTTTGACACAGCCTTCTAAACCAGTGCTGGGAATGCAGACATGGGCCACAATGCCTGTCTTTTCTGTAGGTTCTGAGAATGCAAATGCAGGTCTTTATGCTTAGGAAACAAAATCCTCCTATTGAGCCAACTTCCCAGCTCTATCAGCAGTTTCTCATTGATAATATGAACAAGTGAAAGATACCACCTTTGAGTATGTGAGATCAATGAACTGATATTTTAGATTTTCTTGTAAATTATGTTACTTTTTGAAATACTTATAACTCTTTTAAATTGAGAAAACATAATTTTTCACCCAAAATATCCAGAGGAAAAAAATAAAATTTTAAAGTTGTTGATAAAATAGAAGCCATTCTGAAAACTGTCATTTTTCTAAAGGAATATTCCACATATGAGAGAAAACATGCCATATTTGGCTTTGAGCCTGCCTTATTTCACTTAGCATGATAATCTTCCATTCCATTTTCTTGTAAATGACATCATTTTATTCTTTCTTATGGCTGAATAAATTTTTTGTAGCCAATTTTCTTTATCTGTTTGCTGGTTAATGTGTACCTGATATGATACTGTTCCTTGATTATTTCAAGTTGTACTTCAATAAATAGGTATGTAGATGCTCACTTAGATTCCTTCAAGGATATATCCAAGAGTGGGCTAGCTCAATTGTATGGTAGCTCTATTTTAGTTTTTTGAGGAACCTTCTTACTAATTTCCATAGTGGCTGTACCAATTTACCCTCCCACCAACACTATTTAAGAGGCCCACCCCCAGTCCTCACTAGCATTTGTTGTCACTCATTTTTATTTTATTTATTATTTGTGTGTGTGTGTGTGTGTGTGTGTGTGTGTGTGTGTGTGTGTGTGTGTGTGTGTGTGTATGTGTGTGTGTGTGTGTGTGTGTGTGTGTGTGTGTGTGTGTGTAGTCTCACATGCCATGCATGACTATGTGGAATCAGAGGACAACTTTATAGAATGAATAGATTGACTTCTACCTTTATGTGAGTATCAGGTATCAAACTCAGGTCATCAGACTTTCATGGCAAGTATCTTCACTTGTTGGAATATCTTGCTACCCTTGACATTTCTTCTCTTAATGATGATAATTCTGACTGAGGTGAGATGCAATAACAGTGTAATGTTTGTGGTTTCCATGATGGATAAGGATAATAATATTATTCTATCTTTATTGGCTATTTGTACTTCTGTTAGGGACCGTCTTATTTGATTTATTTTGAAAATTAAAAAGTATCTAAGTATCTAAAGTGACCCTGGTGCTCCATGTCTGTGATTCCAACACTTGAAAAATGAGGCATAGTTGACTTGATTTTTAAGACATTTGGGGTTATCTAGAAAGTAGCAGACCAGCCAAGGCTACAGAAATGAGACAGTTTCCAAAAGACACAAATGCACCCCTTAAACAAGGGGAAAAAAAACCTTAAAATGATGCCTCACTATTATCCTGTGTCTGATTCTAAGTGTTGCCTTCATGTCCTGAATGAATTAAACTTTAGATTGGATAGTTTCCAATTTTTAAGATATAAACAAAGCATGTATGCAAGAGTTATAGTCTGCAAAACGCTCCATTTATAGTGTGTGATTACCATGTAGAAGGCATGCAAAGGTCCTAACTCAATCCCCAACACCACACTACACCACACTCCCAAAAAAGAAAGGAAAAGGCTCTTATGTTTATATTTCACCCAGGCTCAACTTAGAGCAGTTGTGTAACATCGATGAAAAATAGTTTTTCTTTTTTCTTCTGTAATTTTTCAATTATTGATCTCTCTGTGCACCCCTGACTGACCAAGAACAGGACTATATACTAGGCTGGTCTCTAACTCATAGAAATCCTCCCAGATGCTGAGATTAAGGGTGTGTGCCACCAGTCCAGGCTCTGTCTGTGACCTTTTAGACAAGGTCTTCATTTAACCCAGGTGATCCTCCTGCCTTAGGCTCTGGCATGCTGAGATTGTAAGTATGCTTTTCTAAACCCAGCTAGACCTTTGGCTTGTCACAGGGTTTTCCCAGCTATTTTTCCTATTTCAGTGGTTAAGCTCCTGTGGGAGGCTGTTATGTGATCATTCCCATTAATCAAACCTCCTAGTATTCATTGCCATGTATAGTGTCTTCTGACAATGACTTTGAAGTTTGCCAAATGACTTCTCTGATCGGTGGGAAATCAGCAAATGTGACAAGCAGACGCTTAAGTACTTGTGCATCTGGGGCTTGCTCTTTTTACATATTATTGTCATGAGAATCAGCCTGATCTAGTCTTCTTAAAAGACCAGCTGGAAAAGATCCGGTGGGAACCTGCAGAAGAGGGGAGGAAATGTTTGTTGTAGGAGTCAGAGGGGAGGGAAGACACCAGAAGAACACCGCTGGTCCACTGAATCAACTAAGCAGGGCTCACATGGGCTCACAGAGACTGAAGTGGCATGAACAGGGACTTCAAGGGTCTGCACCAGGTCCTCTGTGTTATGGCTGTTAGCTTGGTGTTTTTGGGGGACTCCTAACAGTAGGAATGGGTGTGTCTCTGACTCTTTTGCCTGCCCTTCAGACTCCATTCCTCCTATTGGGTTGACTTTTCCAGTCTCAATATGAAGGCTTTTCCTTGTCTTATTATGCCTTGTTTTGTCCTGTTAAGCTGTTGTTTTTTGGAGGCCTGCTCGTTTCTGAAGGGAGAAGGAGGGTGAGTGGATCTGGGGACAGGGAGGTGTGGAATGAGTCTAGAGAAATGCAGAGAGGGGAAACTGTTATTAGGATGTATTATATGGGAGAAAAATCTATTTTCTATTCAAAAACGAAAAAGACCATCTGGAGACAGGGTCCTAAACTACCAAATGATTATAGCCATTTGAGTTAGAATAGGTAGGGTGAGTAGGGATCCATTCAAGTAAGAACAGCCCAAACAGCACATTTGTGGGCACATATATTGTCTTGTTGATAACTTTCTATGTAGTTAACTACTTAGGAACAGGAAACAGAACTTTTATAAATTAATGCAATTAAGTACAACGAAGATGGAAGGCAGGGAAGGGTGGAGGGACCCACCTTGGCTCAAGTGATCAGCTATCTCTCCTGCCCTGATGTCACTTAGATGTTTTGCATGCCAGAGGGCAACACAACTAGCTGTGTTTCCTACCTACCACAGGATGGTGTCTGCCAAACCAAGTAGAGTCCCATTTAAGAGCAAGAATGGAATATACACAATTATAGGATTTTCCCAGAGTCTTATCTTGTCTGTGTCTTACAAGCCCTGGGTCTCCTTGGACAGTAGATAGTGCTCAGAACCAGGTTCACAGGATCTCTGCTGTAGCCAGAGAGCCACAAAAGCCAGGAGCTTGGTAAGGTTGAAGCTGGCCACTTGGAGAAATTGCAGTTGTCTGTGGTCATCCAAGGCTCTGTAAGCAACCACTAATAAGACTCATTTTATTCATCCAAACAAACTTGAATGGGTTATTCTTTGGGTTGCTAGTGCAAACCCCAGCTTGGAGGAACATATTAATTTTTACATCCCCTCAATAAAGGTCTTCTAAAAGGAGAACTTTATGAAATGCTAAATTCCCATAGGCCCCAACAGGTGAACCTTGATTACCTTAATTCAGAAATGAGAGTTCTTCTCCTCTTGTTTATGAGTAGAATAGTAGTATCCCTGTCTGGCCCCCCAAAACAGGAGAGCAAGCTTTTGGAGATGTGCATGGCCAGGGCTTTCCTTTGTTTTTGAAAAGGATGTCCAGGATGTGAGGGCAACATAAATGTGACATATACTACCCCACTGAATGAGTCAGGTAAATAAGAGAGAAGAGTTTCAACATTTACCTCTCACTGAATCACAAAGGTGAGAAGGCCTTAGAGATCATCTTATCCAGCCTTCTTCTTGTTATTTTTAAGAAACTGAAGCACAGAAAATCTACACTTATCCAAAGTCACACAGAAATTTAGCTTCCCCATTGTATCTCACCCTGTTTTTCTAACATAGCTTTTTATCAAATAATTTATTTAATATTCATACATGTACATAATATATTTGGATCCAACCCATCCTCTCCTTACTGTAGTCCTTTCTCCTTGTTTTTATGATAAATTTTCTTTTTTGTTGTTTGTTTGGGTTTTTTTTTTTTCAAGATAGGTTTCTCTGTGTAACCCTGGCTATCCTGGACTCACTTTGTAGACCAGGCTGGCCTCGAACTCACAGAGATCCATCTGCCTCTGCCTCCTGAGTGCTGGGATTAAAGGCGTATGCCACCATGCCCAGCCACTCTCCTAGTTTTTAATTACTCGCTTATTTCCCACTTTGATCATGTTTAAGTGTAGCATTCAGTGCATTATAGACACTCAGACCATTGTACAAGCATCATTACCAATTCCCCAAATACAAACTTTGTATTTATTAGGTAACAGTTCCCATTCCCTAGCCACCCAGTCTCCACTCACTGACCTGCATTTTACCTTGATTTACCACAAATTGATCATGCCAGGTTCCACACACAGTAGAAGCATATAAAGATTGTCCTTTTGTGTCTAGACTGTTTCATCTGGCACAGTGTTTTCAAGATGAACATAATAAAGTCTTACAATAAAAAAATGCACATTTCAAAAAAAGTACACATTTCATACACAACACTCTTAAAAGTTTAACACTGTAATTTAGTGGCCAAGGTATCACTAATATAAGCAAAACATGCACCTTTGGCTGGCATCATTTCTTAGTATAGTCTTTTAAGGGAAAGGAGAGAAGCAATGTCAGCTTTTCATCCTGGTACTCTCATGCCTCCTGTTGGGAAGCAAAGGAATTGACTCTCTCTCTAAACACTATTAAAAGCAAGAAGCAATTCATGAAATTCAGGTATCTCAGAACCAAGGGTGCACCTTAAGATGAATCTTCACATAGTTAGTTGCAATTCTAATTCCCTGTCAGGTAATGTGCACCTGAGTTTCAAACACTCAGAAGGTGGATAGGAGGATTGCTTGAGCCTAAGAAGTTGAGATTGTTATGGAGTATCCACCAAAGACATCTACTTGGACTTGGGTTTAAGCCAATAGAAAGTCTTTATTATCTGACTGATGACTACATTGTTCGGGATCTCAGTGTAGCCCAGAGCCTTTCTCTGGGTGAGCTTTTAAGCACAAAAACCATGTCCTGGGTTGATATATTTCAGCTAACAAGAACAGTTAGCCAAAAAGCAAGGTTAGTACATTTAGATACTTTCTCATAACTTTGATGGATGAGGCCTTTGTTTTAGTTTTGGCATGTGGTGCTGTCTATAAGCTGAATTTCATGGCCTGAATGGTACTTTCATCATGACATCATTTGTACCGAGGTCTAGGGGCCTACTAAGGTCTGGGGCTGTTACATTTCCCACTGGTTCTATGGGTATGGATCAAATCATGGATTCATCCAGAGGCAGGTGGTTATGTTGTCTTTTTAGCATTAGTAGTTTAACAGAATTTATTCTCTGTTTTACATAGATAAGTAGGCAGTTGAGCAAGCAGAGTCCTATAGTGAGAGTTAGGAATAAGAGGGTTACTGGCCCAGCCATGGCCTTAAGTACAGTAGTTAACCAGGGGGACCAGAAGAACAAAGATTGGTATCAGTTTTTAGATTCTTGACATCTTTTTCTTTTCTGAAGGTTATTTCTGATTATGGCTAAGCTTTATTTAATTATCCCTTACTGATTGGCATAGAAGCAAACAGTTTCTCCTAGTGCCATACAGAGACCTCCTTGTCTCATAAAGAGGAGGTCCAGTCCTTTTCAATTCTGAAGAACATCCTAGGCTAAAGAATCTAACTGTTCTTCCGTATGGGAAATATAATTTGCTAGATAGCCTGGGACTATATTTACTTCAGTACTGAGTTCCTTTAAGTTTTTATGGCCCGTAACTAGGTTGAAGTCTCAACTGCAGCAGAGCCCATGATACCTGCCTCCAATAGGGGGATGAAAAGGGTGTAGGCTCATCTCACATGGGAAAGCCCAGGATCTAGATTTAGGTAGGCTCTGCCTTTGTCATTATAGATGAACACCTGTGGTATAGCATGCAGGAGGTTACAAAGGCTTTCATCCAGTGTAAACAATTCAGATGCATAGTTGGTTAAGCCATTAGTGCTAGCAAGCCAGGTAATCTCTGGTGCCTCGGAAAACATTCTATTGCCATTTCTGGAAATAATCAGCTGTGTATGGCTACAGGAATCTGCATGGGGAAACTGTCTTGGGGTTATCTTGGTGACATTAAACAGGTACCTTTACCCTGAAGGTCCTTTTCCTGCCTAGTCTTACATCAGCTTGAAGCACAAACTAGAGTTATCTGAAAGAAGGGAACCTCCATTGAGAAAGTGCTTCTACAAGATCCAGCTGTAAGGCATTTCCTTAATTGGTGATCAATGATTGAGGGACCAGCCCACTTTGGGTAGTTCTATCCATGGGCTGGTGGTCCTAGGTTCTATAAGAAAGCAGCCTGAGCAAGCTAGGGAAAGGAAGCCAGTAAGCAGCAGTCCTCCATGGCCTCTGCATCAGCTCCTGCCTCCAGGTTCCTGTCCTGTTTGAGTTCCTGTCCTGACTTCCTTCAGTGATGAACAGCAATGTGGAAGTGTGAGCCAAATAAACCCTTAGCTCCCCAACTTGCATTTTGGTCATGGGGTTTTGTCACAGCAACAGAAACCCTAACAGTTCCCCCAGGGTGAGCTTAGTTTGCTTTCATTTGCAGCTGTAAGGGTTGGAAGTCAGCTTATTCTTTGATTAGTTACAATCCCAACATAATATGGGAGCTTGGGGTCCAGGCACAGCCAGCAATCCTGACCTATTTCAGTTGAGAATGGTTAAGGAATCAATAAACTCTTTTTGCTTCCCAAACCCTGAGGGACTGTCTTCCACTGGCTCCTGGAAGAGGGCTGGGGGTGGGATTCTGAGGAAGGGAAGGAGAGGGCTACGATTGAGATATACATAAAATGAATTTAAAAAATAAATCTTATAATTAAAAAAAAAACAAAGGAATTCCTGGGGAAATTAGAGTTTGGGGGCTAGGCATCTTTATGGTCTCATATTCTGGAGATTTCAAGACGGGTCATTTTTGGGCCAATGGGCTCAATGATTCTAGGTACGGTTTCTTCTGGATAGTGAATTTACTGCCTGGATTTGAATGATTTAAGTATAATCTGACTCCCCAGGTTCTTCTGCTTTTCCAATAATGAATTTTAGCTTCCTGACATGTTGTTATAAAAAATTAAAATATCCCAGTCATTTGATTTTACCAATGAAGACTCAGGAGCCAGATGGTGGGGTGAAAACCTGCTAGCTCAGAGAGGCAGAAAAAGCACCTAGCTGATCTTCCTATTTATCTGAAAACCCTAGAGGAAAAGGCCAAGAGCTAAAAAGTCCAGAAGAACATAGAGGAAGAAGCCTTGAAGGAAAAAAACCTCTGAAGGAAAAAAACCTCTGAACTCTTTCTCCAAGCTGTCTTAAATACCCCTCAGCTCAACGTCCCTCCTTTCTGTTTAATCCCTGTCAGCTGTTTTCTTGCTCAGCATCTTGACCTAGGGTTAACTTTATTTAATCCTGTGTACAGAAAGCTCTTGGGAAGCCAGGGGTGGTGGTGCATGCCTTTAATCCCAGCACGCAGGAGGCAGAGGCAGCCGGATATCTGTGAGTTCGAGGTCAACTTGATCTACAAAGTGAGTCCAGGAGAGCCAGAGATACACAGAGAAAACCTGTCTCAAAACAAACAAAAAAAGCTTTTGGATTAAAGGTGTATTCTAGGGCAGATCCACATCACAAGTACTTGTTTACAGTATTACAGTAAACAGAAAGCTCTTGGATTAAAGACTGAACCATCCCACAATTAGAAAAGACTTTTCAATTAATATTTTTTTGCTGTTCACAATGTGATCAAATATTCTGCAACACTGCCAGGCCCTAACCTTTACGAATATGGGATTGCATTGCCAGTGTCCAGAGGTAAGTACTATGAAGGGATCAGTGTACCCCCAGGAAGATTAGGCTTTATAACCTCATGAAGCACAGTCATATTTGCCCAGCTTCTGGCAGCTCAGGGGGGCATCAGCTGGGCAGGTATAGTACTGGATAGAACTGTGGCCCCACCATACCTGATTTTGTCTTAAACAAAACTGCCCCACTAGTGTACTTCCTTTTCTTATATGTTAGGTTAGGTCTGATGGTTTGGGCCGTGTCAGATATTCTTCAGGCAAAGCAGAGAGCAGAAGTGTGGACAGAGGCTAGAGAGTCTAGGCCCTCAAGCAGAGCAGGGCAAAGGATACAGCAGGCACAGCTTTAGGGACAGCATGCAGGGCCAGGACCCTGCCTGAAGTGGGAGCTGGGTCCATCTTTGATTGCTTTAGTGAGCACTTTCAAATTGCCAGCTTCTGCCTGAATAAGTTGAGCTACAAGATCCTGCTGGCTGGAGACAGAGGGCCAGGGGAATCTCCACTCACTTGGAGACCCCAGGACCCCATTCACACCATCAAGAAATAATACCCTGCTGTGCATTCCCACCCACCCCACCCCCAATCTGGATGGAGAAATCTGATGACATAACTTGGCTGCTGTCTTGCAGAGGCTCTGTTGGGTTATTGTCAGGCGGCAAGCTGCCTGGGCTGATGGTTGAAGGTTTACAGAATCAGATATGAGGATGGTCCAGGAGAAGACACTGGTAATGTGTTTTTTGAACATTGTATATCCACCTCTCTGGGGCTCCCCTCAAAATGACCATTACAGAGTGTGGGGTGGTTAGGGACAGCTCCTGCCCCGAAGTCAGTTTGCCAGCTTTTATTAGCATGGCTGTAGTGTCAACTGCCCAGAAACAAATCCGATAACAAGCAGAAACAAGATTAAGTTTTTGGACAGATAGGCAATTGGCCTTTTTTAGGGTCCTAGTGCCTGGGTAAGGACCTGCCACCCTCCCTTTATATATATATATATATATATATATATATATAATTTTATGTTTTTATTGTTTTTAATTTTGTGAATTTCATATCATGTACCCTGTTCCCTCTCCTCTCTCACCTCCCCTCAGACCCAACCTCCACCCTTGTAACCTCCCCCAACATAAAAAAATCTTACTGTGGAAGCTGTAGTGTGTCACAATGTGTCCCACAATATTCCCTTTTGTCCACACATTTCTGCTTGCAAAAGTTTATTATAAGGACTCTGTGGTCTGGCATGAAGCCTCTGGCTTCTGTTACTTTGTCAATACTTGAACCTCACTGGAACTCTTCTCAGATATCCTGTTGTCTGTGTCATGAAGATCCTGTAGCTTTGGGTCTTAGGAACTGGTCTCATCATTCACTCCAGCAGTTCATCCATGGGATGTATGTTGGGGTAGGCCAACCCAAAGCTCTGGTTCTGAGCCTGCAACTCCCACTTGCAGGGACTGCTCTCCCCAGTGCTGTAGCAGGTAAGGGGTTGGATCAGCTCTCCTGCTTTCATGACTCTATCAGGGGCAATTCTCCCACTTGCTACCTGTGGTGAGGGCAAGAGAGTAAAGGGGATCTCCTTTGCCAACACCTCCACCAAGCAGACAGAAGACAGGTCTGGCTCACCCACAACCCCCACATCCAGGACCAGCTGTAGTTTGCTGCCCAGGCAAGGTGCCAGGCCTGCTCTGTGCTGTTGCATGTGAGGGGCAGGAACAACTCTCCTGCTTTTGTGACCCTATCAGGGCCAGATTGCAAGGACTGCCAAGGACAAGGAATCTTTTGTTTTTCCTTTTACCCTCTGTGTCTCTGATTTCCCCTTTGGGGTCTCTTTTATATTATAAACCTTTTGAACAATCACCAATAAGTGGGACCCGTTTATATTTTTATGCTTTTTAAACTTTTAAAGTTTCTTTCTAATGTATGGAGGCCAACTATATAACAAAACCTCTGTGTGTCTGTGTGTATGTGTGTGTGTGTGTGTGTGTGTGTGTGTGTGTGTGTGTGTTTAAGTAGCTGTTTTTAGTCCTATTCTTAAAGGAATAAAATTTCACTAGGCTTACAAAAATTGTTTAAAGTCTCCTTACCTTGGTCAGCATTAGACAGAAAGGAAAATCCATTCCATGCAGCCTGCACTGTCTGGCAGTGATCCCATGACTGGCCCAGGGGTGATTTCTCTGCTATTTTCAGAGACTGATTTTGAGTCCACCTTGCATTCATAACACCTGAACACACCAGGGGAGTCTAGTGACATCTTGCATAGATCTCTATGAATCAGAAGCTAAGTCTGGCCTCCCCTTTGTGCCCTAAACAGATGGTTCTTTAACCAGGCTTCCCTCCAGAGGTGAGAGAGCAGGCAACTTTCTGGTTTGTTTCCTTTTGGACTGAAGGTTGTTAGAAGAAGGTCTAATACATTAGTTCTCAAAGACTGGTTTCAGTGCTAGAGTGCCTTTCTGAAGCACTCTCTTGTAACCGAACTTTTAAATTATTATTTAACACTTATTTATTTATTACTAAATTCACTTATAACAAACACCAACAATTTCATATCTATTAATCCTATAAATTCCTACAACCCCTGTAACTGAACTTTTAAATTATTATTTAACACTTATTTATTTATTACTAAATTCACTTATAACAAACACCAACAATTTCTTAACTATTAATCCTATAAATTCCTACAACCCCTTTAACCTATCCACTAAACTTATTGATAATTATAACAACTACTTTCAGAACCTTTTAGAATGATACAGTCTCTGGGGCAGGTCCTCAGTCGTCAGGAACACAGTCTTTGTCGTAGATTCTTTAACGCACTTAGCAGTCCTTTTTCTGGATCTCTCAGATGCAGGTTCATCAGGGTAAGTTGGTTATTGCAGTCTCAACTTAAATAAGGCTTCATGCTTTCTTCTCTGTGGGAGACCCCAGCCGTCTGCAGGCCAACTTACTTCTTTTGAATCAGGAACTCAGCTGCTCTGCCTCAGTCCTTAAAGCCAGGCACAGTTTCCTTTAGGCCACTGTTTGGACAGATCAAACCCCTCTAGGCAAAAGCTGAGCCACAGGGTTTAGTCCTTGGCCTTTTGGTGTCTTGCTCAGGCTTTCTTTGCTCACCAGCTTCTTTCTGCTTCAGGGAGATCTGGCCATCAAATGATGGCCAGCCCTTTTTTCAGCAGGACTCTTGGAGCTCTCTAGCATCAGGGGCCTCTTCTTTCTTCTGGGCTCCATGCACTGTCCTTAAATAGGAGGAACTCTGTTTCAGCTTAATTTGGGCTCCGCCCACTTAGCAGCTGAAAACAATGTCAGGCCAGATACTTTGTTTCTTCAAGTCTATTGAGTCTTTCCTGGTTTTCCTGACTTCAACCTTGTTTTTCAGTCTATCAAGTCTTTCCTGTTTTTCCTGACTTAAACCTTGTTTTTCAGTCTATTAAGTCTTTCCTGTTTTTCCTGACTTCATGCTCATAATGTTGTTCATGCCCCGAATTAAGAGACAGTATCAGAAACTCCTATATATTTTCTAAATCTAATTTATCTAACCCCTACACTCTCTGATTGGCTAATGAAAGCCACTAATGGTTGATTAGCTGGGTAGAAAGAATATAGAAATGTGGGGCTTCCTGGGACTGAGAAAAGAACCCTGAGTTTTACACAGAGGAAGCTCTTTTTCCGCCAGGAGGCACAGAAACAGACAGATGTGTCTCAGAACTCTGGAGGGTAACAACAGGCCACATTGCTGATTGGGATTAGGTGGTCTGGGATTAATTTAGGTGAGCTAGTTGACAGTCTGCCCAGCTAAGGGCTATGTGTTGAAACATTAAAAGATCTTGGTATATTTAATTATTGGGAAAAGGCCACTATGGGTTTCAGGCTTCCAGCCACAGGCCTCCCAGCAGGCCCAGGTAGCAACGCTGTTGCTTGCTGTTCCACTGGCCTAATATAACAGATTATAGTAATTAATACATATCCTCCAGCTCCCCCACCAGACCTACAGGCCTCTAAGGCAAGTCAGGCCTGCTAGTCTCCTACCAGGTCACCATCTACTCCGCCGGCCTAATATAGCAATTTATAGTTATTCATAAATATATTAGTTAACAGAGTTTAGGTTTTAGGTGGTAAAGGCCACCCTTGGTCCAGGCTTTATCCCCAGGACAGTTAAGGTGGCCAGTTAAGGTGAGCCAGGCCTGCTGGCCTCCAGCCAGCCTGCTAGCTCCTACACTGGCCTAATATTATAGTTCATACTTATTAGTAAATACAGTTGATAACTACGTTGCAGTTTCAGAAGGTGTTAGACTCCTCCCAATCATTAGCAAACAGTTGATCAGAGGAATTTCTGGGGCCCTGGAATGAACTTCTCAGGTTGCACACCCCTTAGTAGCCCCTTGACTACTGCACTCTTCCCCACCAAGGACTCCGAGAGTCCCAGTGTCTTGAGGTCTGGTCTCTGGAGATCTTTATGGAATCTCCAGAAATGTTGTAGAGTATCCAACAAAGAAAACTACTTGAAACAGTAGTTTTAAGTCAATAGAAAAATCCTTATTAGCTGAATGGCAATTACAATGGGATCCCAGTTGTAGCCCCAAGCCTTTTTCAGGGTGAACTTTTAAGCACAAAAAACATATCCTGGGTTAACATACTTCAATTACAAAAACAATTATAACAGTTAACCAGAAGTGGTACTACAGAAACCAAAAAGCAAGGTTAGTACATTCAGAGACTTTCTCAGAATTATGGACTTTGGTAGATTAGGTCTTCATTTTCCTTTTGGCAGGGATGCTATGTGCTGAGTTTTATGGCCTGAGTGGTACTTCTAACATGGTCTCAGTTGTGCTAAGGGTCTGGAAGCCTGTTACAAATCCAGCATGAAAATCAATGAAACCCTATCTCATGCTGGAGATGTAACTCAGTTGTAGAATGCTTTATGGTTAGTCCTGCAACACCATCAAAAATCCCCGATTAATATTATTATTATACACAAACAAAAATGTGCAATATATAAGACAAATAAAGTCAAGAAGGTTCTTCTCAGTGATTCAATGAAATTCAAAAGAACATTAACCTGATAGTGATGTCAGAACAGATGAACAAAGAGTCACTTCTTGCTTTGTTCTCTTTTTTATATTTCTAGTCTAGCTTTATTTAAGCTATCTTCTTCTTTATATCTTATGATCCAAAACAAAGAGCACTTTTTCATTACCACAAATAAATAACACTGAACTGAGAGAAAATATAGACAAGGACGCTACAACTATCAGAGAGCAAGAATAAGCTCTGGGGAGGTTGTTTGTAATAACAGTCTTCTGTAGAAATGGCCTGTGGGAAAACGCCAAAATTTTAGTGTGTTTAAGGGCAAAACAATGTATGGACTTCAGGTGAATGCAAGGAAATGTTTAAAGGGTTCTAAACATGACAAAATATGCATTTACTAATCAAACAGCTGAAGGTATAGATTATATTTTTTAGCGTTAGCATTTGTTCCACTTTACTAAACCATAGCTTTTTGGTCAAGAATGAATTACTCAGATATCCAATGAAACAATTCTTTAAAAATTTCACTCTTAAATTCTGGGTAACATTGCCTTCAGAAATCTTCATTTTCAATTTACATGGTAGCCTTAGAGAGTCGACTAGACTCCATACAATATTTGTGAAGAAAATATAGTAGATATTATATGTGTTGACCACTGCACTCATTCCAACTTCTGTCTGTAGCTGGAAAATACATTTTTAACACTTCCTTCTATTAGAATGGAAAGACAAAAAATAATGTAGAAAAAGAAAACTAAAATTTTCAACTTCAGAAAGAATCACATACCCAAGTTGCAAAGACTCTGATACCTAACAATGGTATGGTTTACTCAAAGCTTTAACACCCAGCTTTTTATTTTAGCACAACGGGCCATGGAGGTTAAAACTAAGAGCATATCCTTTTTCTCATATTACTAAGTGAATGCAAGGCTAAAAATCTTTAGATGTGGCAAGTGGAGTTCATTTTAAAATAAGGTATTTGCATAAAAGTGGTGCTAGTCAGAAAGGAAAAGAAGTGTCCTGCTCTTAGCATCATGATATACCCTTTCCTAAACACTCAGAGTCAGGCGCTACCTTTCTTATTAGAATTGTCTCATCAAAGATGGTCAAAGATTAGCTTCAGTGTATTCCAGCATTTCAGCTGTCCACATGTCCTGTCCTGTGGGATGTTTCTGTCCAATGTGTCAAGTCTTGACAGTCAGATCTCCACCAAGAATAAATGTTTATTTATTCTTGAAAGTTTTGGTAACTTGACAACAGTTTCTGTAACTGAGAATGTGGGAATTTAAGCAAATTCCTATTGCACAATGGGGACTAAGACAGAAGGGTGGAAACTGCTCAGAGAGTTTTAACTACCTCAGCATTGTCTGGCCTTCTAGAAACTGTGATGGTTAAAGTTATGTTTTAAGTTTAAGTTACTGTGTTTAAGAGATCTATAAAACAAAACTGCCTCTAACCTGTTAAGTCCTACTCAACAAAGGACAGATAACTTCCTGGAATGCTGGGGGGCTATTGTTCATGTAAGATAATAAGCCATGTGTTTTCTCTTCTGGAAACAAGCTTGGTTGCCCCAGCTGCACAGGATGTGATGGATCACAAGGAGGCAGGAAGTACTTAGGCAAGAAGTACATCTGGATGTATGCTTGCCTTTGTTTGGGCATAGATGGGATGTGCATAGCCTTGTGGGTCTTGCCTTTATAAGCCCCTGTTTAATATAATTCAGGGCCATATTCTGGGAATCCCGGGTATAGACCTTACAATTGTCCATCATTCTGGCCAATATTTAATAAAGCTTACTTCAAATTTGGCTCAAAAATTGTAGCAGTGGTCTTATTCTCAGTCCATAGGATTAACAAAACCTGTGACATTACAACTCTACCTCCTTTTCAGAAATTAAATGAGAATTTATTCTGGATATTTAAATGTCACAATGAATCCCCGGATCTCTAAAGATGTCTCTTCCTGGAACAAGGCAATTAGTAATATTTTCCAGTGACTAAATGAGTCATCTTTGACAAAGAAAAAAAAAAAGATTGTTCCGAGCATGAAAGCTTACTTCATTCTCTCAAAGCAATGCTCAGGCTCACAGTGCTCCAAAGTGCCTTAGAACACCAAAGTGAGAAAAAAATGAAGTGTGACTCCGTCAGTTCCTCTGTTCAGTGCCTTATCTCCATTCCAAATTGTCTGACATTGAGAGGATCGCTCAGAATTTTGAGGGCCTAATAGAGACTGGTATTCTACCCTCAAAGACCTCTGGTCTAGGTGTTGGGTCCCAAAGACACCTGGGACAAGTCTTGTTCAGTACCTATAACTCCTTCCAGCACTTCTGCCCCCTGCCTCTTCAACCCAGGAGCTGAGCCTTCCTTCCGCTAGCTTCCAATTCCTATATAACTCAATCATTTTGGCTACATGCTCATTTGGTTCCCATGCACTCCCTTGGCCTCTTAGCTCTGCACTTGGCTCCAGTGCCCCCTCTCTTGTCCTTCTCACTTCCTTTCTTCTTTAGCTCCCCAACTCCTCCCCTCATGGCTGGGTTCAGTCTGGACCATTCCAGATGCCTCTGGTGTCCTCTCCCTCATATGTACAATAAAAGCCTTTTCCTCAACCATACCTAAGAGCAGTCATTTCCTCATGTTCATTCACCTGTGTCTTAGGGTTTTACTGCTATGAAGAGACACCACAACCATGGCAACTCTTATAAAGGAAAGCATTTACTTGGGACTGGCTTACAGTTTCATAGGTTTAGTCCATTATATTCATGTGGAAAGCATGGCAGCATACAGGTTGACATGGTGCTGGAGAAGCTGAGAGTTCTACATGTTGATTTCAGGCAGCAGAATGAGACTGCCCCACTTAGTCCTAGCTTGAGCACATGAGACATTAAAGTCCTCCAGGAGACACAGTTCCTCCAGCAAGGCCACACCTACTCCAATAAGTTCACACCTCCTAATGGTGCTATTCCCAATGGGCCAAGCATTCAAACTCATAGAATAGGGGACCAATCCTATTCAAACCACCACAACTAGGTACTTGAGTGACATCATGCTGGACCCAGAGAGCCCACAGATAGGTTCTGTGGGACAGAGCTCAGGTGCAGACATGGCATATCTGAAACCCATTGAAATTGGCTTGAAAGCCAAGCCCATTGGAGCAAGAGTCCCAGAGAATTCCAGCCTCCTACACTGCCTGAAACCGTGGAGTCCAAACTCTGGAAGGAATTCAGTATCTCAGGGATGACATCTCCCAGGATTCCTCTGGCAGCTCTTCTGCGGTCTTAGGCATCCACTGCAGTAATCTTGGCAATGAGTTTCTGTAATTGTGGAAACCTGCAAGTAACTGCAGCTGGGGGTTCCAGAGAGATCCCCAACTGGGTGACCACTTTGAATCATCATGAGCCCTAGGCCCGGGCTGGGCAGTGTACCACTTGCTCCAGCCCAGCCAAGGCTTGCACCCCTGTGGTGAGCAGGGCTTGTGTATCAGAGCTGTGTAGATTGTGTGCTCTGACCCTCACAAGATTGGTTGGCATCAGTGGACCACACAGTTGGAAGGGCACCAGGAGATGCAAAATTCCAAAGACACAGATGGGACAGGGTTGGCTCCCCAGGCAAGAAAACTTTCAAAATAATATCACTAAATGCTTACTAGTAACAAAGATATAAATTGCGTGAAAAATTGGGGTTCACTCTGGTCCAGAAAAGGCTGATAATAGAACTCGCAATATGCACACTCTTCTTTCATTAATTCACACATTTATGCCTTCTATGTGCATTCCCTGAATACATTCCAGCACCCCTCTTGGTGTGGTGAGGACTACAAGGTGGCCATTACATACAGTCTTCAAAATGGCTGGACAGCTTAATGACCATAAAAAAAGCAAGAGGGCCCTGCTCAAGGCAAGATTGGTCATCTCAGTCCCTTTGTCCCAGTGAAGTCCAGAATTGGATGCTCTGAAGAAAAATAAGGTCAAATGCTTAGGGCCAAATCAGCCACCATCTAAAGAAAGACCTGAGAGACTAACATGATGATGTTTATTGCGAGTACTTCTTTTTTAAAAATGCCAGTGTGCTGTACTTGATCAGAGTTAGTCAACTGGACTAAGCTTGTAGGCAATGGAAGAATCATCCGTACTTATGGGGAAATTTAACAGGCATTTGCAATTATAAAATGTAGCTCTTGGTTTCTTGTATTCACAGTAACTTTGCTTTGAAAGGCTGCTGTCTGAGGCAAAAGGAGGCAGAAGGTCCCACCAGGCTCAGCTGCTGCGGGACCTCTGCGGTGCTCAGGTGTCTGCCTCGGACCCTCGGACCCTCGGACCCTCAGGGGCCGTCCGCAGGCTGCTGGAAGCTCGGGCAATACCCGAATGCATTCTCTGGGAGGAATCATCTGGCGTGGTGGAACTGCTATGGGGTGTGTGGCTGGCTCTGCAGATGGATCCCCACAGCCTAGGCCAGACTTCAGATGCCTGTGCCACACAGCGCACAACTAGCAGCCAGAACTTTGCACTGCTTAGGTAAGGCTTCTTGGGTCTTGGTTTTTAGAACTCTGCTGTGTATCTCCAAAGAGAGCCCAGTGGAGTCTTTACCTCCCTGTCCTCAACTCTAAGAGCAGTATGTGGCACAAAGCAGCACACAGTAACGTGGATTTTTTTCATTGTTTAGCTTCCGAGGGTGGTCAGGCTTTAACACACCCTTGAACGCAGACAAGGCCTCTGGCTTCTGGAAACCTTACTTTTAGTTGGTTTTTTAAAACGAAAAAAATAGTAAGAAACCAAGAAAGTTATAGAACCCGGTTGTGGTGGCTAATGCTTCCAATCCCAGTGCTGGAGAGGCAGAGGATTACTAAGAGTTTGAGGCTATAGCGGTGCATGGTGGTACATACCTTTAATCCCAGCATTTGGGAAGCAGACAGGCTAGCCATATATACATGGTGAGAAACTGTCTTTTGAAAAAAAGTTTGAGGTCAACTTGGTACATTACAAGCCTTGTCTCCCAGGACCCTGGATGGATTCCCAACACCCACATGAATGCTCACAACCATCAGTGACTCCATCTCCAGGGGTCTGACGCCCTCTTCTGGCCTCCATGGGCACCATCCAGGTACATGGTGCACAGACATACAAGTAGGCAAAACAATCATTAAATAGTATATAGGTAGATAGATAGGTAGATAGGTAGGTAGATAGATAGATAGATAGATAGATAGATAGATAGATAGACAGACAGACAGACAGACACTTTCCTACTATTGGCTGCCTTAAAAGGACAGAAGAGCCGGGCGGTGGTAGCACACGCCTTTAATCCCAGCACTTGGGAGGCAGAGGCAGGCGGATCTCTGTTAGTTCAAGGCCAGCCTGGTCTACAAAGAGAATCCAGGACAGCCAGAGCTGTTATACAGAGAAACCCTGTCCCGAAAAAAACCAAAAAAACCAAAAACAAACAAAAACAAAAACTGAAAGTATCTCAGCCGGGCGGTGGTGGTGCACGCCTTTAATCCCAGCACTTGGGAGGCAGAGGCAGGAGGATCTTTGTGAGTTCGAGGCCAGCCTGGTCTACAAAGTGAGTCCAGGACAGCCAGAGATATTCAGAGAAACCCTGTCTCGAAAAACCAAAAAAAAAAAAAAAGAAACAGGACTCCAAACCTTAGCATAAGTGATTCCATGATGAAAGTACCATTCAGGCCATAAAATTCAGCATGTAAACCACACTATCTGTCAAAATGAAACCAAAGACCTAATCCATCAAAATTCATAGTTCTGAGAAAATCTCTAAATGTACTAACTTGTTTTTTGGCTTCTGTAGTTCTTCTTTTGTATAAGTTCTTCTTAACTGAAGTATGGATATATTTTTTGTGCTTCACAGCTCACCCTGAGAAAGACTCAAGGCTCCACAGGGCTCCACAACACACAATGTAGTTGACGGCAAGCTAATAAAGACTTTCTATTGACTTAAACCCATGTTCAAACAGTCTTTGGTGGATACCCTACAACATTTATGGATGCCCCAGTGAGAAACCCAGAGGCCAGACTGTCAGGATCCAAAGAAACCAGGGACAAATGCTTAACCGTGGTTCCTATTAGTGTACCAAAGCATATTGGTTCTCTCAGCATCACAAATATATGCTACAAAGTCCTAGCTCCTCTCAGCCCTTCTCACCCTGGTCTTACCCTATAATTCCCTAACCCAGAGACTTTTTCCCCTTCCCCTAGATTCTGATTCCCATAAAAACATATCCTTTCAGCCATGCTCTAGCTTAGTCTTCCTCTCCCCCTCTTCCTCTCTCTTCTTCTCTCCCTCTCTCTCTTCTCTCATGGCCTAGTTCAGTCTGTGGGTCATTTTCAGCCTACCACTTTCTCTTCCTGCTCTGGACTCCTCCAGATGTCTCTGGTTGTTACTCTCCCACATATCTACCATGAAAACCTTCTCCTCAAACATAACTTGAGGCAATCATGTTCTCATTTCATTCACAGATTTCAAGACACTGGGGTGGGTCCTCAGGGCCTCCCGAAGGAGAAAGAGTACAGTGGTCAGAGGACTCCTACAAGGTGAGAAAACTGACCAGGGCCTCAGGAATCCCTTTGACTAATTGCTGCCTAATGCTTTGGAGGAGTCTGATACCTCCACCCAAAAGGGAAACTAATTAGAAAGTTTCCTGGTCTGTCATCTCCAGAGATAAGTCTGTTTAGGGCACAAAAGGGAGGCTGGACGTGGTCACTGATACAGTGTCCAGGTTTGTGTGAGATGTCACCAACCCCCATCCCCCCCGCAAGTTTTTCCAGGTACATGAGTGCATGGTGGACAGCCCTGGTTGTCTTTACTGTGTATCTCTGTATATGTCTTCCTTTGTGTTTCTGTCAATTATGTTTCCCTGTATTGAATAGTAGCTTTGTCTGGTGTGAGACACATACCCCCAAACACACACACACACACACACACACACACAAACACACACACTAACTTAAGGACTGTGCCTTCTAGCTGGGGACACAAATCCTTTTGGCTCTACCAGGTCGCCCAGAGAAACCCAAACATCTTCTGACTGTGCTAACACTGATTGCTCTCTTTACTACTGCTTAAAGTCAGATAGGTTCCATCCTCCCATCCAGGACCCACTACTGTCTCAGAGGAATGTTTGCAGAGAGGGTGAGATATTTCCCCAAGATGGTACCCATTCCCTCAGTTCCCTTACCTTATCTAAGCAATCCCAGGAAAGGAAAAGAGGAAATTCCCCTTCATTACCTTTCAGGATTTATATCTTCTTTTCAGCCAATGTTCTATATAATTGGAAAATTCAAAACACATCTCTCTCAGAAAAAAGTAGAAAAATCACCCCAGGGATAGGAGATTGACCCCCCCTCCCCAAGATGGAGCATCTATGGTGAACAATGCAGTCTGGATAGGATGGGTTTTCCCTTCTGCCCAAAATTGACCAAGGAGGCTTTAAATTTTTCTTGCTAGAACCTTTTAAGGATTAAAGACAGGGACTAAAATGATTTCCTTTGTCACCTCCCTATCCAAGAGCATGAGAGATCTTTCCATCTTCTAAAGGCCTCTTCCATTTCTTTCTTCAAGGGCTTGAAGTTCTTGTTGTACAGGTCCTTTACTTGCTTGGTTAGTGTTACCCCCAGGTATTTTATGTTGATTGTGGCTATTGTGAAGGGGATTGTTTCCCTTATTTCTTTCTCAGCCCATTTGTTTGTTGTATAAAGAAGGGCTTCTGATTTTTTTGAATTAATTTTGTATCCAGCCACTTTGCTGAAGGTGTTTATCAGCTGTAAGAGTTCTTTGGTGGAATGTTTGGGGTCATTTATGTATACTATCATATCATCTGCAAATAGGGATAATTTGACTTCTTTGTTTCCAATATTTATCACCTTGATGTCCTTTAGTTGTCTTATTGCTCTAGCAAGAACTTCAAGTACTATATTGAAGAGATATGGTGAAAGTGGACATCCTTGTCTTGTCCCTGAGTTTAGAGGAAATGCTTCAAGCTTCTCTCCATTTAATTTGATGTTGGCCACTGGCCTGCTGTATATTGCCTTTATTATTTCTAGGTATGGTCCTTGTATGCCCGTTCTCTTCAGAACTTTTATCATGAAGGAGTGTTGGATTTTGTCAAATGCTTTTTCTGCGTCTAGCAAGATTATCATGTGTTTTTTTTTCTTTCATCTTGTTTATATGGTGAATTTTGTTGATAGACTTTCGTATTTTGAACCATCCCTGCATTTTTCGGATGAAGCCTACTTGATCATGGTGTATGATACTTTTGATGTGTTCTTGAATTTGGTTTGCTAGTATTTTATTAAGTATTTTTGCATCTATGTTCATGAGGGAGATTGGTCTGAAGTTCTCTTTCTTTGTTGGGTCTTTCTGTGGTTTAGGAATCAGGGTCACTGTGGCCTCATAGCATGAGTTTGGCAGTGTTCTTTCTGATTCTATTTTGTGAAAGAGTTTGAAGAGTATTGGTATTAGCTCTTCTTTGAAGGTGTGGTAGAATTCTGTGCTAAAGCCATCTGGCCGTGGGCTTTTTTTGGTTGGGAGATTTTTAATGACTGTTTCTATCTCCTTGGGGGTTATAGGGCTGTTTAATCTGTTTATCTGATCTTGATTTAGCTTCAGTAGGTGGAATCTATCAAGAAAATTGTCCATTTCACTTAAGTTTTCAAATTTGGTGGAGTATAGATTTTTAAAGTAGGAACCAAATATTCTCTGGATTTCCTCAATGTCTATTGTTATTTCTCCCTTTTCATTTCTGATTTTGTTGATTTGGGTTTTCTCCCTCTGCATTTTAGTTAATTTGGCTAAGGGTCTGTCTATTTTGTTGATTTTCTCGAAGAACCAACTCTTGGTTTCATTGATTCTTTGTATAGTTCTTTTTGTTTCTAAGTTGTTGATTTCAGCCCTAAGTTGATGATCTCCTGCCTTCTGCTCCTCTTGGGAGTGTGTGTTTCTTTTTTTTCCAATTCACCCAGTTTAGCTGTTAATTCGCTAATATGAGCTGTCACAATTTTCTTTTTGAAGGCACTTAGTGCTATGAACTTTCCTCGTAGCACAGCTTTCATTGTGTCCCATAGGTTTGGGTATGTTGTGTCTTCATTTTTGTTGGATTTTAAGAAGCCTTTGATTTCCTTCTTTATTTCTTCCCTGACCCAGTGGTCCTCTAGTAAAGAGTTGTTCAATTCCCATGTGTGTGTAGACTTTCTGTTGATTATTTGCTATTGAAGTCCAGCTTTATTCCATGGTGGTCTGATAAGATACAAGGGGTTATTTCAATTTTCTTGTATCTGTTGAGGCTATCTTTGTGTCCAACTATATGGTCTATTTTGCAGAAGTTTCCGTGAGGTGCTGAGAAGAAGGTGTATTCTTTTGTGTTTGGGTGAAACGTTCTGTAGACATCTGTTAGGTCCATTTGGTTCATGATCTCTGTTAGACTCATTATTTCTCTGTTTGGCTTCTGTCTTGATGATCTGTCCATAGTTGTGAGTGGGGTGTTGAAGTCTCCCACTACTAAAGTGTTTGGATCGATGTGCGATGTAAGTTTTAGAAGTGTTTCTTTTATAAATGTAGGTGCCTTTGTATTTGAGGCATAGATGTTCAATATTGAGATGTCCTCTTGATGGATATTTCCCTTAACGAGTATGTAATGCCCTTCTCTGTCTTTTTTTATTCATTTCAATTGGAAGACTATTTTATTTGATATTTGAGTGAAAGGACCCAGGGTCAGGGACTCCATACTTAAAGATCCCCTAAAGGATACTGGGTCCTCCAAAAAGGCTTAACTTCAGGGAGTTGCTAGGTTGACTCCATGGCAGGCTTCTGCATTTTAGCAACTACTGGAAAAGTCAAAGACAATAGACAAACAAGCAAAGGCAGGCTGGCAATCTGGCCAGAGAAAAGATAAGGCTGCTAGTTTGAAGCTCAAGGTTGCTGATTACTGCTGGTTGAATCCCCTCCTGTCTTATGATAACCTCATGAATGCTGGCTAAAGACTCCCTGCACTTTTGCTTGCACCTGCATTTTTAGTTTGAATGCTCCAATTATATTAAAAATTGCCTACCCTTTCCTGGAATTCCCCTAAATGCTTTTAAAATGCCTGTGTGTCTTGTTCCTTGGTTGCCATTATTACCTAAGTGGTGACCTCTGCATGGTGTATTAATAAACACTCAATGCTGGTTGAATGCTATTTGAGTCTGGGGTGATTCTTCAGCAAGTTTCAGATCCTAACAAGTTTATGCCTCCAGATTCCTGCCCTGGCTTCCCTTTATGATGGACTTATATGGTGAAACAAATCCTTTCCTTCCCCAAGTTGCATTTGGTCAGTGTTTTATCTTAGCAACAGAGAAACAAATCCTTGACTTCACCGTGAGTTCCAGGCCAGCCTGGATACTCTTTTCCCTTTGGTTTTTTGAGACAGGTCTTCTCTGTGTAGCCTTGGCTGTCCTGGAACTCATTCTATTGACCAGGCTGGCTTTGAACTCAGAAATCTGACTGCCTCTGGCTCCTGAGTACTGGGATTAAAAACATGAGCCGGAGCCGGGCGTTGGTGGCGCACGCCTTTAATCCCAGCACTTGGGAGGCAGAGGTAGGCGGATCTCTGTGAGTTCGATGCCAGCCTGGTCTACAAAGTGAGTCTAGGACAGCCAGAGCTGTTATACAGAGAAACCCTGTCTTGAAAAACCAAAAAAAAAAAAAAAAAAAAAAAACATGAGCCGGGTGTGGTGGCGCACGCCTTTAATCCCAGCACTTGGGAGGCAGAGGCAGGTGGATTTCTGTGAGTTCAAGGCCAGCCTGCTCTACAAAGGGAGTACAAAACAGTCAGAGCTGTTACACAGAGACACCCTGTTTCAAAAAAAAAGCAAAAACAAAAGTGTCATAGAAGCATATGAAACATTGGTAATAGCGGTTTGTTACAGAATCCTTTTGCAAGGCTAACAAAGAAAAAAGAAAAAAAACAGAGAGTTGAAGTACTTTTAAATTTTTGTGATGTAGCCCATGGCTTAGGTGATGACAGTGTCTTTAAGACATTTTTTTTTTTAAATACGATCTGCAGCAAGACAGACAGTAATGTTCACAAATATATTGCATGCTTCTCAACATTTTTCAGGCACCTTGGCACTTAAGTTGGAGTCATGTAGGTGGTCAGAAGGTCATGAGAATTGATTGTGTTGTTTCTGTTTCAAGACTCTTAATACTAGTTAATTAGGAGCTGGTTTGAGTCCTCTATGCTCTATCCAGAAAGATTTTGATCTTGGAAGCAAGGAAACTTGAGAAGAATAGTTGGGAGATAGAAACACCCTAGCTCTCAGAAGATCTAGATGGCAACCATGAAGAAGAACTAGCCAGCTTTAGGGAACTTCATGAGAGGAATGTGCATTTTTTATGCTAAGTTGGGGGTATTTAGGGCGAGAGGGAGATGCTATGACAATTTAGCCTAGTCTAGTTCATCCAAATTCATGAATAAATGTATTCCATAGGTTAATTGTGTGTGTGTGCACAAGAGGGTGGAATTTTAGAAGCATCTTTACTATAGCTGGCATACTAGTTTCACTTATTAAAATAGTTTTCACTCAGTTCCACAACTTAGTTGGTCTCGGCCCACCCACAAGGGAGCAATATTTGTGTTATCTGCCTCAGAATTTTCAAGTAATTTTCAGGTGTGTCCCATCATTTAGAGAGATTTTTTAGTTTAAATTGAAACTTTAAAAATTTAGACAGATTCCAGACTGGCCTAAAATGATGTATCTGAGGATGAATGATCTTACCATTCTGGTGTATATAGTGCTGAGAATTTACCCAGGGATTCTGGGGCACTAGCAAGCACTTTACAGATTGAACTATATCCCTTGACACCCGATACCGCCCCACACTCTACACCAAACAGTATCAGCATGAAGCAAGGACTAGCCTATGTCAGTCACTGAAGTGCAGTACTAAATGCAATGTTACAATGATAATAGAAACATTAGATATTGTTTCATTATGTAAAGTTAAATTGTTGCATTTTGCGGTGTATCAATTTGGGATACGAACCTGTAGTTAGATGTGCATTCATATGCTCATACATTTTCTTAGGTGTACAAACAGATGGGTCTGACATGAAAAAAGATTGCTGCTCTACAAAGTCTACACTTTCCATACTAAAACCCATTAACACGTTGGTAGGCTTAATGCTAGCAGGAACTTCCCTAAGAGCATTTAGATCCTAAGGTCAAAATTATTTTCATTTATTCTCCTTTCAATTCTAGGGGGGAAAAGCAGTAATATAATATCATGCTTTCTTACAATGCCAGAGTGGTATTTTTGAAGGCCTACAAGGTGGATTAACAAGATCCCTAAATGGACAAAAAAGAAAACAACCCTAGACCAGAAAACCAGGTTGTATCAGATCTGGGGCTGAACTCGTGAGAAATCCGTCCGGAGAAGCTCGGCCTCCGTTTATTCTACTTCCGGTCACCCGCCTCAACACGCCCATTGGCAGCCTAGCGTTTTCTCGCTTCCTCCGCTACTAGGGCGGGCCGGAACTTTTGTCGGGCGGAACCGGTGTACGCAGTTCAGTGTTGTCGACCGGCGTCTAGGCGACGAGGGTGCTGTTCTCTTCCTCTGACGCGGTTGCTGTGGAGTTAGTCCAGCCAGTCTGGTTGAGGAGCACAGTTGCCTTCATTGGGTCTATGGTCGCTCCGCTGGCCGCTTTGCCGGCTGGTGCTTTTGTATCAGGGCAAGCAGTATTCCATGGCAGGGAACTTCTGGCAGAGCTCTCACTAGTAAGTGAGCTTCCATTTTTCTAGCGTGGGACCGGTTCTGGGGCGCGGGGAAGAACTGGGCCTGCCATTCCCTCCGGGCTTCCATCGTGGCCGCTGTTGGAGTGCCGGTGAGCCCTCCCTGAGAAGCCTGGGTCCGAAGCGTAATGCACTTGTTTGCTGGCCTCCATGTTCGCCCAGCGGGATTTCGGGGGCTGAGGGGAGGTGAGGTCGAAGGATGGGTAAGAGAAAAAGATAGGAGGTCCGGTCTCTGGCAAGGAAGACTGAGGGGGTTTCATTTCGAATTTGGGGTCAGGTAGGTGGGATAGTGTAGGCACAGGCAAGAGAGACTGATCCATTGTAGCTCTGTGAGGTTTCCTGTTTCGAACGAGTATGGCTTGCTTTTTGCTGTCTTTGTTCATAGCAATGGCATTATAATCTCTTGTCATTCGCTTTACTTGCAGATTTAATATTTATTTACTCTGAGGAGAGGAGTGAGTCATGCTTGTTTCTGCCGGCTGCTTCCTGGCTCTGCTTTACGCCTAGGTTGACTTTTTTTTTTTTTTCCCTTCTCGAGACTGGGTTTCTCTTTGTAGCCTTGGCTGTCCTAGAACTCACTCTGTAGACCAGGCTGACCTCGAATTTACAGGAGATATGCCTGCCTCTGCTGGAATTAAAGGCGTGCACCACCACCTGCCGGATCCTAAATTGACTTTAATGCCCCTAGAATTTGAGAACGCAGGTGCTCTCAAAACGTATCCATTTTCATTCATTAGCAGTGTCTTATATTTTGCTTTAATGGTTCATATTTTCCAGATTTTGTCTCTTCCTTTAACTATTTGAGTAAATTTTGGTGTCTTTCAGTGACCATAGAAGGGCTAAAATAACATTAAAGACATTTATCTCTAAATGAATGTGATTAAACATGCAGGAAATTGTGTGATTGGGCTAAGCATTGAGCAGGCTTTCTACTAAATACATACAAACCGATCAGGACTTGATAAAATCATTTAGTTTAAGTACATTTTTGTTTTAAGAGAATTAACAAAATTGTTGTTCTGTGAATTGGATCGGCTCTTTTCCCACTTTGCCCAAGATCAAAGAAGAAGAAAACTGAATTTGGAAACCCATTTCTGGAAAGCATGTTTCCCCTTGCTACAGAGTGGTTCTGGGGAGATGAAATGCTGGTGAAGTGTTGGGACATTATTTTATGTTGTTTTCACTCACTGAGATGTTTTAGTTAAAGTTGAACTACAGAAGGAGGCAATCAAATAAGTGGGGTTAAGTTTGGTCCTGAACTTAACTTAATCCTAGTACTGTTACTGCCTTTATTGTCTGTCTCAGTATTACATCACTGAGACACACAATAATAAGTCTTTGGACATAGTAAGTGTTTGTCTTTGAAAATGGGCCTTACCATAAAGGGTCCAAGAACCTGTGCTGGGGCTTCATACTAATGACAGTATGAAGGAAATCCAGAAAGAAGTAGAGAATCTTTCAAAACATTAAGAATTTTTTTTTTTACCCTCAAGTTCCATTTCTTCTTCAAAAGGTCTTGCTGAGGCTGCAGATGGGCTGCTGCAAAGCTAGAGAAGTCTGATGAATAACTTACCTGAGAGTTGAAAGTGGCATTCCTAGCATCCTTATGCATTGACCAGACAGAATGGGAGTCTAGCAGATCGGCCCAGAATTATTTGAAGATAGCGAAACAGTCACAAAGAGCTTCCAAAACCATAGGGATTGCATTGGTCCAACAAGACCATTAAACTTTGAGGTGGTGGTGAAAATGCTGATTGGAAAAGATATTTCATTAGAAAAATGTCTAATTTCCTCTGAGGCACAATTTACTTGAAATATGTGAGGATGTCTTGAAGAAATCATGCATTTCATTGTTGAATATAATTTACACAATATTTTAGAGACCTATTTAGAAGAATTAATGCAAAAGTTCCCGAGGTAGGCTACTACTCTCTCTGAGTTCCATTCCCAGCCAGACACTCTCTTTTAAGAGAGTACCTCCAAAACAGAGGAAGTTGGGTGTAGTGCTCCATGCCTGTAATCCCAGCACTTGATGGTGATTGGGAGGGGCCGATCTCTGAAATTGAGGCCAGTCTGGCCTACAGATTGAGTTCCAGGACAGCTAGGGCTACATAAAGAAACTTTGTCTCAAAAAACAAAAACCGGAAAAAAAGTTGTACCCCTTTAGAACATGAGCAGCTTAGCTTGGTGTTTTAGGTGCTTTTGCTTGTTGTTGGCTCTCCATACCATGCTTTAAAATCGTTACTTTTTCTAGTTTGCAGTGGATTTTGGATAAACAAGATCTTTTGAAAGAGCGCCAGAAGGACTTAAAGTTTCTCTCAGAAGAAGAATATTGGAAGTTACAAATATTTTTTACAAATGGTAAACTTTTAAATTGGTTGAAGTAGTATAGTATAGTTGGTCACCTTTGAGGCTATTTTGTGCGGTAATTTTCAATTGTTACATTCTACAGTTAATGCTTTTATTTATACATTTATCATTTTAGTGTTCTGGGTAACACTTTTTGCACCCTGTGTGTCATAAGCACAATGTTAGCTAATCTCTAGGCATTTTAAAGTTGGCTAAAGCAAAATACTTTAAGAATAAATGATTCTTTAACATCCTGTAGTTGTCATTTTTACCTTATAACTTTGCATTAGCAAAAAGATTTAGTCAAGAGACCTTTACTGTGTCTGGGATAGCTTTATTGCCTGGTTTTTTGTTTGTTTGTTTTTTAATTTGCTTCTTCTATGTCTCTGGGTATTTTGCCTGTATCTGTGCACTATCTGCTGAGCCTGGTGCTGAGGAGATTTGGATCCCCTGGGATTGGAGTTACAGATGGTTGTGAGTCACCATTATGGGTGGTGGGAATGGAACCCAGGTCTTCTGCAAGAGTAGAATGTGTTCTCAACTCTGAGCCATATCTCTAGTCCTGTCACCTGATCTTTAACTCTGTTACTCTCTGCAAACCTACCTAACTCTTGTATCAAAGATTGACCTTGGATTTTTTGGGAAAATAAAAATATCTTAATTTTTAAAGCTGTTTTTACAAATAATATGAAAAGCATTAAAATGTATAGTAAAGGAAAATTATTTGATATTTGACCTCCTTATTGCAAGAATAACTTGTAGGCAGTTTCTTTTTCTTGTTCATGCATATTGCTACATTTGCAAGTCTTAGACTGCTGTGGTTCATATCGTGTGAGAGTGTGCCTCGGAATGAATGGTCATTATTCCAACATGTAGAAATTACTGTAGAATAAATTAATAAATTTTATTAGTGTTATTATAGTGATGTCAGATGATACATTTAAATTTTACTATTTCCTTCTTAGTTATCCAAGCATTAGGTGAACATCTTAAATTAAGACAACAAGTTATTGCTACTGCTACAGTCTATTTCAAGAGATTCTATGCCAGGTATGACTGTTTTATTTTTTATTTCATTTTATTATTTTTTTGTTATACCTGGTTTAAACTGTCTTCTAATTTCTATGTGCCATGTGTAAGTAAATTACTTGTTTGCTGTAGACTTGTGATTCCTTCTACCCCCCCAGTGTGTTTCCTAAACAGTCATCATTTAACTCTTGTCTAATCATATTTTAGGTATTCTCTGAAAAGTATAGATCCTGTATTAATGGCTCCTACATGCGTTTTTCTGGCATCCAAAGTAGAGGTATAAAACAATTTTCTGTTCTTCACCAAAGTATAATTGCTATATATGGTTAATCTCTTGTTTAACATTTCCTTTGTATGGAAAATCATAGGTGCTAATTTATAGAAAATAATATATACAGCCGGGCGGTGGTGGCGCACGCCTTTAATCCCAGCACTTGGGAGGCAGAGGCAGGCGGATCTTTGCGAGTTCGAGGCCAGCCTGGTCTACAAAGCGAGTCCAGGACAGCCAGAGCTGTTAAACAGAGAAACCCTGTCTCGAAAAACCAAAATATATATATATATATACATCTTGCAAATATTTTTATATTTTTATTTAATGAATATGGCACTTACTATATATCGGGTGATGTAATGAGACCCTTTACAAGTTCCAAGCTGTAACACTTCCATGAGTGTACTATCCCCCTCAGAGCTGCAGTACTTTCATAGAGGAAGCCTTGCCCCTCCAAGCAGAACACTTACAATCCCCGTTTCATAACTGAGGAAACAAGGCATGACAGAGCAGCAGTTATACACCTAGTCAGTGGCAGAGCCAGTACTTGGGTCCTAACAATCTAGATCTTTGTCTTATAGCTTTGCTATTTCCAAAACATTGTTAGCTGAGTGTGGTAGGGCCTGCCTTTTATCCTGGAAGGTAGACACAGGCAGATCTCTGAGTTCAAGGCCAACCTTGAACCACATAGTGAGTTCAGAGTTCCGGGACAACCAGAAGTACAAAGTGAGAATATCTTGAAACAACAGCAAAAAAAGACATTGTTTGGTGCTAGGTTCTGTTAAATACCACAGCTTATCTACTATATCCTAAGAGTATCTCTTCTCCTCGTCCATATGCATTTTATTTACTCTGTCTTCTCTAGTAACAAGCCATCGGGAAAGTGAAAGGGTAGGAAAGGGTTAGAAAGGCTATACCTCTGTAGACTCCAGCAAGGAAAAGTGTGGCTAGTGGGAGCACAAAAGGTAGATAAGAGAGAAGACAGGTAAGGACTTAGACCAGCAACTGGATTTTCAGTATTATTGAGAAAGTTTATCTTTCAGTCAAAACCCATATAGTAGCAGATTCTGAGAACTGGATGTTTTTCTAAACTAATTCACACAATCCCTAGTCTATTGTTTCTATTTTAGGTAATGTCCTTAGAATAATAATTGTATCCATGCAAATTGAATATGATTTTAACCTAGTAAATTTATATTTCTTTTGTGTTCATTTTGATTTAGAAACATCCATCACATCTTTTTAAATTATCTCCTAAGTAAACAGACTTGACTGTATTAGAGATACTAAAACCCTTTTTAGGAACTTTACTTTCTTTTTTTCTTTTTTTTACTAATTTATTTTTTATTTCTTCAAGTTAAATCTCAATCACAATCCCCTCCCTACTCCCCACTCCAGTCCCACCCTTCCACCCTCCTCCCCCTCAACACCCTATCCTCTTCCCTTTTTTTTTTTTTTTTTTTAGTTTCCCCCCAACAGCTCTCCCTTTCAGTCCAACAAATGGTTCTTTTTCTTATAACTATAAATACAATACAAAACAACAGAAATAAATAGGCCATAATTATTAGAGGTATATGGCTTAGCATACATTCCCAATGTCCCGTCCATATGTATTTGGCACCTGACTTTAACATTCTACTATCTAACCATCTCCATGAGTTTAAAGTTCTATATCTAACTCAGCTTTCATACTAACTTGCCTCACAATTTTAAAAATATCTTCTTAGATCCAGAACACCCTCTTGATTCCTAAGCAACTCAAAATTTAATTATGAGACTCTAGCTATCTATTCTTCAACCACCTCAGAGACCTGAGAGGGATAAATATATCTGATTATATAGGAAGTGCAGTGCCTGCATCTTCCAAAACTAAGCAATGACATACCAGCGCTGCCTGGACAGTTCCCATTTTCTCTCCATACATTACAGCATCAATCTTCAGCCGTTTGGCCCCGTTTCTCTGACAGACATTGATTGTAGAGCAGGAATTATGAAGGACTTACCTACCCTGTTTTGGCAGAGCTAGGCTGTCGACTTACCTGCTTCCATGTTTTGTCCTTTTTGGACAGCAGTCTGTCTGCAGTTGAAGCAAGGGGTTTTTCTTGTCAAGAGAAAGGCTTACCACCAATTCAATCATCTCCCACTGGAGATTCTTTGATGCTCATCTTCTACTTGGAGTAGAATAGGGGGTGCTGTCAGGAGCTGACATATCTCGATATCAAAAAATCTAAAGTTACGAAAACATCTTTGAATGCCATATTCTGCAGATCTCTTGAGGTTTTTGAAGATGCCCTATCTATCTCTTATATTTAGATAAGCAAATATTGCTTGTCTCTTAGCAACTTGATTTCTGAGTAGCTTAGAAAATAACTGTGGCCGGGTAGTGGTGGCACACGCCTTTAATCCCAGCACTTGGGAGGCAGAGGCAGGTGGATCTTTGTGAGTTCGAGGCCAGCCTGGTCTACAAAGTGAGTCCAGGACAGCCAGGGTTACATAGAGAAACCCTGTCTCGGAAAAAAAACAAACAAACAAAAAAGAAAATAACTGTGATAGACTGTCACAGTAACTAACAAAATGACACGTTTGCATGACTATTAGTTTGCATTTCTTAATTATCCTAAACAGTTTATAACGGTTGGTAGCAAGAGGTCAAAACTTTACATTTCATTTTTAAGCATTACTAGGAACAATACCTTTAAGAAGTGTTACCCTTAATTTTGTATCAATATACAAAGATCAATACCAATGTGGCCAAATATAATCTTAATTTTGTATCAGTATACAAAGATCAATACCGATGTAGCCCAATACAATCTTAATTTTACATCAATATACAAGGGCCAATACCATTGTGGCCAAATATAATCTTAATTTTGTATCAATATACAAAGATCAATACCGTTGTAGCCCAATACAATCTTAATTTTGCATTAAAATACAATGATCAGTACCAATTTAGCCAAATATAATATTAATTTTGTATCAATATACAAAGGTATAAGGCAATATTCAATAATCTGTCCTTTTTTCTTGATCTTTCCTGTACTATGTCTATGTCCCATTTTTCTCAAGTCTGTTCACTCCTACATAGTAGAGAAAGAAGGATACAGAAAGGAAAAAGAGAGAAGTCCCTGGGTCTAACCTCCAAAACCCATTTAACAAGACCATTTAACAGCTTGTAGTCTTTTCCCCTAAATTACAAAATTTTCTATTATCCATCAAATAACCAAAGGAGGGGGGAACACCCTCCCCACCTTCTGGGGATGGGACGTTGTTCTCTTAAAATGACTTCCTGCTGATTTGGGACGTAGTAAACCTGTTTGGGGCCCAAATAAGAATGGAAAAATGGTTAAAAATGTTAATAGAATCATTTGATGATCAGTCCCTTTGTGCTCAGCTATTTAGATGTCCTACGAAGTTCATAGACAGAAGCTGATCTTCAGAGCTTTACTGAAGTTCTGGCTGGAGCAGTCTGTGGAGCTGAACGATCTTAGAGATTTTGAGTTGTTGTGGTTGTAGACTTTTGAGGAAACTGCTCTTGAGGACATCTGCAAGGCTGGATCATCTGGGCCACTCATCTTCTTTGGTGTCTGATCTGTTTTCTGCCGAGGTTTCCTTTGTCCATTTGTCCCTGGATTCCTTGAATGGATGCTTTAAGTCTCCTGGAAAGATAAGAACAGAGCCCTGCCCTAATCCTAACTCTGGGGCAATTA
>CAJQZJ010034466.1:2922892-2977067 GCA_907164525.1 Lophiomys imhausi | reverse complement strand
TGTGTGTGTGTGTGTGTGTGTGTGTGTGTGTGTGTGTGTGTGTGTGTATCTCAACATTGTAGTTGCACTTTTTTTAAAAGTAGTATTGGAAAATAAAACAATCTGTGAAAATCTATAGTTCTAAGACTATGTTTGCAGTTAAATTTGAATAATTGTCTCCAATTTTCTTTCTTTCTAGCTTGCCTACATGTAGCCTGTGTTGTACAACAGAAAGATGCTAGGCAATGGTTTGCAGAACTTTCTGTGGATATGGAGAAGGTACTCTTTTTTTGAAACATGGTCTCACTGTATAGCCCTGCCTTACCTGTAACTTGCTGTGTAGATCAGGCTGGCCTCCAGCTCGTAGAAATCAACCTGCTTCCTTCTCCCAAGTGCTGGGATTGACACATGTGTCACCATGCCCTTCATGATATGTGTTCTTTATGTACTAATATATTGCTAGTTTTTGCCACTGAGAGCTTTTGAAATATTTTCTTCTAGATTTTGGAAATAATCAGGGTTATTTTAAAACTCTATGAGCAATGGAAGAATTTTGATGAGAGAAAAGAGATGGCAACTATTCTTAGTAAGATGCCAAAACCAAAACCACCTCCAAACAGGTACATTTTAGACTTAATTACTAATTTAATTTCATTGTATAGTATACTCAGTTATTGTATTTTTCTTAGAATGTGTTATATTTCATCTTTTTAAAAAACTTATACTAAAACTTCTTGATTTCTGTTTATGTAATTTCTATCTTGAATAATTGAAAATGTCTAAATTTTAAGATAAATTCTTCTGTCTAGTAACTTTTTCTAATGGAAATGGAGGTCTATTACAGGTATCCCTCAACATATAGCCACATTCTGTACATAAATGGAACTGAATTAGTCAAACATTTGAAATTCAGAGATAAAAAGCTTGAAAGTAATTCCTTCCATTTGACTCTGTCATTCCTCTCCCTTAGTTACTCTCCTTTTTATATATTTCAGTAACCATTTTCAAAAATTTTGATGTCTGATATGCTAAAGATAAGAAATAAATTGGCTTCTGAGTTATCCTGTGACATAGCATGTATTTACATATAATTTTGCCAAAGAGGAACCTCCTGTGCATTTTTGTTGTTTAAATGAATGCGTTCACTTAGTTGAGTGACTCTCTGCCCTATCAGATCATTGGAAGAAGAAAAGTGAGAAGGAAAATAAATGCTATAAGCTTTAGAAAAGTTATATAACAGTAAGATACATTTCTAGATTGTTGCTGGTTACAGTGATGTTACAGTTGAGAAGAAAATGATGCTTAAGTGTTACTAGGAGCTGCTTAAGGCAGTCATTCAAACAGCTACCTTTGGATGCGTTTTTTACAGAAGCTCCCTGAGTGATTCTCCACTAATGGCAGGGCCTGAAGCTGCAAGATGATGATGGACCAGATAAGGCAATCTCCTATTGATACAGTTACTGGTATTTTCAGCTTTAGTTGTTTTTATTTTGTTATTCAGAATTTTTCCAGGATTACCTTGTTTTTGATGTATAAAGGTTTGTTATCATTACCATATGATTTTATTATGCCATTGGACAGCAGGTTACCCCATCCACCTTTTTTTTTTTTTTTTGAAAGACACTTTGAATTTTCCTGAAGAGTAGAAATAGTTTTACATATTAGGCTTAATTTTATAGGAAATTTGTCCAGAAGAAGTTGTAATCTCTATGTTGAGTGATACCTGTAATAATAGTGAAGTCTCAAACTCCAGCTTCAATCTTTGAATGTATATGGATGGACACTAACTTCCAGACTTGCTTGTTATGTATGAAGGCACAGTTACAGAAGAATAAAAGCATAAAACCAACTGTTTTCTGGATTTTAATTTTTCTACACATGTGTTTTATGATCAGGAATGTCTTTGTTTTGTAGACTTGTTCCACAGAATGAACCTCAGAAATGAGTAGTACTAGCAGAGTGTTGAAAAATGAGTCTTTTAATTGGTATAAAATTTCTTTCTTCCCTATTTGAACAGTGAAGGAGAGCAGGGTCCAAATGGAAGTCAGAACTCTAGCTACAGCCAATCTTAAAACACTCTGAAGAATCCCGTAGTGGACCACTTGGAAGTAAAGCATTGGACAGTTTGAGTAATGTCTTCATTGGAAATCAGATGCAAACGAATAGCTTGTTTCTGTCAAGCATATTGTGAATTGATTTAATTTTCACAAAATAAGTTTTCTTTACCTAATTGATTCAAGTGTGTAATTTATTAAACCTTAATTATAAAATTTAATGAGGCTCTAAGGGGACCAAAAGCCATACACAGACATTCCAGAGTTAACCTTTCACACATATATAGACACACTAATACTGGTTTTTTATTAGCATAATTGAAGGGGTTGGGTTTTTTTTATTAATAATAGCTTTTTTTATTAAGCCAAGAAGCATGAAATGTCATTTGTTTAAAATTTTCTTTGGCATTGAGGGACCAAAAAGAACGACATAAAAAGTCAATAAAAGCTCCCCCCCATCCAGGTAAATCTTAAAATTGTATTTAAGAAATTAAAATTTTGAGCCGGGCAGTGGTGGCGCACGCCTTTAATCCCAGCACTTGGGAGGCAGAGGCAGGCGGATCTTTGCGAGTTCGAGGCCAGCCTGGTCTACAAAACGAGTCCAGGACAGCCAGAGCTGTTAAACAGAGAAACCCTGTCTCAAAAAAAAAAAAAAAAGAAATTAAAATTTTAAAAATCCTGGAAGGTTTTGGGAATGATTTATAATTATAACTTACAACGACAATTTGAGGGAGATTAAGTCAAGAACTTACTGATTTTAAAATGTATTTTATTCAATATTTTTGTATCATCACAGAAGATACTAGTCCAGCCTGTCAGAAAAAGTGCAATATGGGTAGCATACTTTTGACATTTTAAAGGTTATATTGACTTATTATCTCTTGAAATTCTGGAAAACCTGAAAGAAAAAGTTATTTGCAACTAATTTATAGTTAATAATCATTGAAAAGTTTAAGTTGGGGAGGCAGAGGCAGGCGGATCTACAAAGTGAGTCCAGGACAGCCAGTTATACACAGAGAAACCTTGTCTCGAAAAACCAAAAAAAAAAAAAAGAAAGAAAGAAAAAAAAAGAGAAAAGTTTAATTTGGTTAAACAATGAAGTTGAAATTTGGTGAAATTTTAATGTTAATCCTTAATGTGTCCTGAAAAAATTTTATGAGATACATAAACCCAGTTTAATTTTGTGTTTTTGTGTGACCTGACAGATGCACAGCTCTGTCAAGTATTCTGCAATATGAAAGTATTCTGACTCAAGAACCTGGTTAGGTTTCAGGCCAGTGAGGTACTGACTATTCTTAATTCTTGTGGGTGTAGATGTCAGAATAAATGTTGTATCTGTGAGACTGCTATCTCCAGAACTTCATAAATTAACTCATTTTCTTCAGACTTGAAGGAAGAATGATAAATAAACTTGGAGTAATAGGATATTATTGTGTAGTTTTGCACTTTTAAAAAATAAATCATGAAAAAGATTGCTAAGTTTTGACTTCCCAGTTAAAATGGGAAGAATAAATGTAAGTTCTTCAGTTATATTTACTAATGTCCTGGATTCATTTTGCTAAATTTGACTTAGGTTTTTCTGAGAATCTTTTCTACTTCTTAAACTAGAGCCCTGTACTTTGTAAAGGGATGATTTTGTATAGTGTATGAATAGATTATAAGGAAAGCCCTGCTTCCTTATGGAGAGTATCAGATGAACTGGAAAGGAGTTGGTGAATTGGTACCAATATGGGTCCTGCTAAGGTTGTGTAAGGCTAAGAAACAAAAGACCAAGCTCTCCCCAGACCTGAAGGGGTTAATCTGCGCTTAGCTTGGATGCTTGGTAATTGCTCATCAAATCATTAACATTAATTATCTTCAAGCTTTTTTAATCCAGCTTATTTTTTTAGTCTAATCTTGGTGCTTCCGTAGTTTGTTTGGTTTTTTTGTTTTTGTTTTCACAATCGCATATATTGTGGAAAATGAGAAGTTTATAAGAGCAGACTGAATCAGTGTAATAAACCTCCATGTGTATATGATCTAGCCTCAGCAATTACTGATTCATAGCCAATTTTACCTTATTTAAACTTAAACACCAGTCTCCAGTTTGCATATTATTTTGAAGAAAATTCCAGATATATCATTTAATATTTCATACTTCTAAGAGATAAAATAATTATCAAATATTACATTAAAATTCTCAATTCCCTAAAAGTTGTGGAATATTCTATGTATTCATTTATAAATTATTTTAGTTTTAGATTCATGGATTCTTTCTCCATGTTATAAAAAAAAAAAAATCCCTGTTTTCATTGTTCATCTATTAAGTTTCCCATAGCCTGAGTTTTGCTGTGAGCATCTTTAGCATGCCATTTAGTGTGTGTTTTTCTCCTTAAATTTCTGTAAATTGGTAATTTAATATGAAGGCTGATCACATTGAGATACTTTTTGTTTTGGCTAGACTACTGTATAAGGTAGCAGTCTCTTCCATTAGTAAACACAAAGTGGCTGTTGCTGTATTGTCACCCACTTATGACAAGTGTTGCTTTTCAGAATCAATTACTGTCTTAGGCACACTGTCCAGTATCATAGCCACCACCCACTTAGGGTTGAACAGTTACTTTGTGGCTTGTCTCAATGCAGATATGCTGTAAATGTGCAAACATGTTGGATTTCAGGTACTTAACAAAACAAAAGAATGTTAAAATCTCAACTTGTTTATAATTATGTATTTTAAATGATAATATTTTGGATACATAGAATTAAATAAAAGATTATTGAAATTAATTTTTCTTGTTTCTTTTTAATTTTTAAATGTAGGAACATTTAAAAATCACAGAATGGCTTGCATTGGACAGTGCTGCTGCCAGATAATAATGAAAATATTAGATTTCTGTATCATCCCACCTACCTCTCATTCATATTTCTTGCTTTTCCTTTTAACTTTTAGTCGTTCCTATGCTGTTTACATCAACATTTCCAATTAGCAAGTTCTTAGTATTATCATCAATTTAGACACTTAACTGTATGCCAACTGTACATCCTGTGCTTTCCAAGTTTGAGCTAGTTTTGCAGAGTAAGTTTACTGCAGAAATGAGAACTCAGTCAGTTATAGATGAAGCAAATGGCAGCTTAGATACAGGGTCTAATTTGTAAAACCTGGGCTTCTGAACTTCAGATGCTTTACCACATTACTATATTTTTTTACTTATCCCCTACCCTTTTTATTTATTTTTTATTTGTTTTCAATTGTAAATGTTACCCTACTTTGGAAGATGAAAGATCTTGTTTTCTTACACATCTTCCCCTTCACCCCTACAATGGGACTTCCATCATTTAATTATACAGCTTGAGCTGGTCTACACCTGTAGTACCAACACTTGGGGTATGGAGTCAGGAGGATCAGAAGTTCAAGGCTAGCCTGATCTACATATAATAGGTTGAGGCCAGCCTGAACTACATGTATCTAAATGACAACAAATTATACAGTGTTTTTAAAATTCATACTTAGTATATATAGACAATAGTCTATTGTCTAATAACTTCTTTAAAATATTTTGTCTTTTTATAACTGACAGTTACCTTAGTTATAATTTGTTTAATTTGCTTTGTGTATTTTGTTAAGTTATCCAAGAAATATTTGTTACTTGTTTTCTAAAAATCACATTTAGGGAGATGATTTTGCTGGATCCATCCTACTAGCTAGAATGACTGCTTTCAAAGCCAAGTATCACTGCTGTTGTAGAACTGACTAGATTGGGATTCCTCTTTATTTTCGCTTATATAGTTACCAAATTTGAGATTTCAAGCCTTTTAAGTAGCACCTTGTTCTTTTTGAGAAATTAGTTCATTCTCTGTCTAAGGATATTAGGCTTCTTGGTTGTTTTAAAGTGTTTTTTGTTCTCTGATGAATTTTTTTAAATATTTATTTATTTATTTTTATGTGCATTGGTGTTTTGCCTGCATGTGTGTCTATAAAAGGGTGCTAGATTCTCTGGAACTGGAGTTACATGAAAGCTTGAGCTCTCATGTGGGTGTTGAGAATTGAACCCAGGTCCTCTGGAAGGGCAGCTAGTGCTCTTAACTGCTGAGCCATCTCTCTCCTGCCCTGCTCCCCACCCCCCTCCCCTTTTCCTGGTGTTTTGTTGTTGTTGTGTTGTTTTGTTTTGTGCGTTTTACTGATTTTTTTTTTCAAGACAGGTTTTCTCTGTGTAGCCTTGGCTGTCCTGGAACTTATTCTATAGACCAGGCTAGCCCCAAACTGACAGAGATTTGCCTGTCTCTGCCTCCCAAGTGTTGGGGATAAAAGGCATGCACCATCACTGCTGTCTGTTCCCTGGTTTTCCTTTTGGTTTGGTTTGTTTTTTGAGACAGGATTTTTCTCTGAATAATAGCTCTGGCTGTCCTGGACACACTTTGTAGACCAGGCTGACCTCAAACTCACAGAGATCCACCTGCCTCTGCCTCTGGAGTGCTGGGATTAAAGACTTGCGCCACCACACCCAGCTAACTGTTCCCTGCTTTAACAGTTTTCTTCATGTTCCTTTTCTTCTGTTTGGCTTAGTCATATTGTTTCAAGTTAGAATATGCTGTAATTTAAAGGACTCTACTTATTTGAGAAGACAGAAAGATAATTGGAAAGACTGTGCTAAAATAAGAGTAACAGAATCAAAACTTAAACATCTGTCATCAGGGACTGCAGTGTTGGTTCAGTAGTTAAGAGCACTTGTTCTTGCAAGGGACTTGGGTTTGATTCCCAGCACTCATGTAGAGGCTCACCATGAGTTGAAGCACAGACATGAGTGCAGGCAAAGCGCTCGTGTGAATAAAACAAACCTAAAAAAATTTTAAAAACCAACCATTATCAGATATAATCTTCAAAGAAAATATGATATAGGAATTTATAAACACATTCACATACACTTAGATTCTACCAGGATAACACCTTCTAGAAGTTTCTTTCCCCTTCTCCTTACTGAAATCTCCTTTTCCCCATACCCCCTTTCTGTGGTGCTGAAAAAACTTAGTGTTGAAAAGGTATTTATTGTAATTTAAAAAAAAGAAAAAAAATTTCCCATACAAGGAGCAGTATATTTTTCTGGAAGGTCTGGGAATTATTCATGCTTTTATTTGAATTGATTGATTAAATTAGGGCCTCCTTATAGAGCCCAGGCTGCCCTCAAACCACTGGTGTTCTTGCCTCGGCTTCTAGAACCCTGGAATTGAAGTTATGTCACTAACCTTGGCTTCTTTAAGAATACATGATTTGTCCAGGCATGGCAGTGCACACCTTTAATCCCAGCACTCGCACTCGGGAGGCAGAGGCAGGCGGACCTCTGTGAGTTCAAAGTCAGTCTGATCTACAAAGTGAGTCCATAGGACAGCCATGGATACATAGAGAAACTCTGTCTTGAAAAACCAAAAAAAAAAAAGACCATGATTTGGGCTAAAGAGATAGCTCAGCATTAAGAGCACTAGCTGCTAGGTTGAATTCTCAGCACCCACATAGCTGCTCTGTAACTCTAGTTCTAGGGGATCTAACGCCATCTCCTGGCCTCCTAAGGGACCAGTCATGCAAATGATGCATAGACACCCTTGTATACATCCAGGTAAAATAACCATACCCATAAAATATAATTACAAAATATTTAAAAATAATACAGCTGGGCATGGTGGCAAGTGTCTTTAATCCCAGCACTCAGGAGGCAGAAAAGGGTGAATCTCTGTGAGTTTGAGGCCAGCCTGATCTGCAGGGTGAGTTCCAGGATGCTGGTGTTAGTCATCTAGGGTATTGCTGACTCATTCCATGGAACAGATAAAATCACAGGATAAGGCATCTCCTTGATTGTTTTGACCAGAACTGGGTTTCCAGGATAGAACAAAGATTGTCCTGTGTCTCATGTTTAAATGAAAAAAGAAATAAAAAGGAAAAGAAAGGATATGACCACTGCTAGGTATGGTGGAGGAGAAAGTTTATTATAGATCTGTGAGAGAACACAGCCAGAGTCAGAGACAACTGGGAAGACTCCAGAATGGGCATGATCCTGAACCATGTGGGGTCAGGAGGGAAAGAGAGAGAGAAGGGAACCAAGTATAGCAGCCAGGAGACAAAAGGTACAAAAAAAAAAAAAAAAAGGGACAGGTAACCAAATTGTCTGGATTATATAGGGAAGAGCCTCTGGGGAAAGGGCAGGGAAGAGGGCAGGTGTGTGCCAGTCATACCTGAGGATGCTGGGAAAACCTGGAGGCCAGGGCTGCTTTTTTTGGTGTTTTGACTGCATGTATGTCTGGAACAGGAATTATAGACAGTTGTGAGCTGTCCTGTGGGTGCCAGGAATTGAACCTGGGTCCTCTGAGAGAGCAGCCAGCTCTCTTAATGGTGGAGCCATCTCTCCAGCCTCCAGGTCTGCTTTGTTATATTAAATAGACACCTCAGCCCTTTGTCTGGGGTTTGAAACTTAACAATCTCTAGGCCTTCTTTTTTAAATTCTGAAAAAAAATCTTTTTGGAATTTGACTAGACGCATGATATATGTTACCAGCTAGTTAGTTTCAGGATCATGTAACAAGCCACTTTAATGGACAGCCTGCTGTACAAGACTTCTAAGGGACCAATCCCAAAGGGCTAAAGATAATAACTTAAATCCAAGGAGTCAAGAGTTTCTTGCATTAGCTTAGTAATAAACTTTTTTAGTAGACCATTTATTCTTTCCACTTTTCTGGAAGATTGGGGATGCCAGGCACAGTGGAGGTTAAGTTGTGTCCCGAAAGCCCTGGAAACCACTTCTGCCTTGAAATCTGGCCTACTGTCATTTTGTATGCCCTTAGGCACTCCAATTAGGTTTTTTGTTTTTTGTTGTTGTTTTTTTTTTTTTTTTTCATTTAGAAGAGTTATTACCTTCTATGCCCTTTCCATCTGACAAGGAATGGCTTCAACCCATCCAGTCAGCATCCACCCATATCTTTGAAGATGGGTCCTTGACCTCCTGGTATGTGGGGTAAAACCTGCCAATCCTCCTGGGTATTTTATTTGTCTTTGCATGCCAGGGAGAGACAAGTGATTAATCTGGGTATTAGTTTTTTGGCAAGTCCACATCTTTGACCTACCTGGGCCAAGACTCTCAGTAGCTCATCCCCCAAGAATATCTTTCTTGATAACTGAATGGAAATTTCCCTTCCTGGGTGATATATTTGAAGAGAACTTTAGAATTTTCCAGATCTAGACAGCTTTAAATGATGATTGGGGACAGTCCACCATCTTTGGTGATCCAGGCTCTGTTTTCTGGGACTTGCTGTATCTCAAATGGTATGTGATATGTCCTCTCTAGAAGTAGGAAGTAGTCCCATAAGAGGGGAAACTTTCCTCTGTCCTTGTGCCTTGGCCTTAGCATCTGCATCTGCTAAATTATTGCCCAAGACTATCACTTTCTCCCTAGAAATTGGCCATCAGCTGAGAGTAATTGAGGGGTGTGATCTTTGCTCTCCTTAAGCCCTCTGAAATACCTTAAGGTGTTTTCTCTACCATTTAGCTGGGAGTCTCTGATGCTGCAGAATGTGTCCTTCAAAGGGACTTGGGCCTGCAAGTCTTAGCTGTGTACCACAGTGGCAGTCATTATCAGCAGTTACCACCCTTTCTATTACCCCGTTTTCCACTGAGGTCAAAGTCTTATCTAAAATGACCAAGAGCTGGGTGTGGTGGCACACAGCTTAGGAGGCAGAGGCTACCACACTGGGAAGCCCTGTCTCAAAACAAAAACTAAGAGGAGCATGGCATCCCTCCAAGGCCATCCCGTGAAGATTCTGGAAGGCCTGTTCTTATTGGTTGACATTCTCTGTAAGCTATCTAATTCCTTTTGATATCTTTAAGCTCTGCTCAAAGAAGGCTCTGTGGACATAGATGGGTCTGAATTCCCACCACCTCCTTGCAGGAAAACATCCTAGGAGCCTCTTGTGGGGAGCCTCAGGTTGAACTTCCCTAGGCTGTCCAGGGTGTGGTGGGGAGGTTCAGGTGGAGCCAGGGCTGCCAGGTTGGGGTATAATGGTTTGGAAAGAGCTGAGATTAGTGAGGAGGACTAAGGTGGTAGGATTATTGAGTTAGGTAGGAGTCCCTGATTTCAGAGAAGGGAGATCTGAACTACAGGATGAGTGAAAAAAGATATAAAAACGAAAGGAAAGGATATGGCTGTTCTTGGCTGTGGTGGAGAAGAATGTTTATTAGATATATATATGTGGGAGAATATAGCCAGAGGCAGACACATGTGGGAGAGTCCAGAATGGTCATGATAGTGAACCATGTGGGGAGAGGGAAAGAGAGGGAAACCCAAGTACAGGGGCTCATGGTGCAAAATGGTACAAAAGAGGACCAGGTAACCAAAATGTCTGGATTATATAAGGAAGAGCCTCTGGGCTGGAGAGGTCAGGTAGAGTGTGGGGTGTGCCAGCCATACCCTGTAACGGGTAGGAACTGAGGGATGGGGGAGAACCTGGAGGCCAGAGCTCCTTTGATATGTTAGTCACCTCAGCCGCTTGTCCTGGGTTTGACAGGTGACTATCAGAATAGTGGGCTCTGAAGGGACAGCAACAAGATGAGTATGATATACTAAGGTGATAAATGCTGTTTATGACTCCAAAAAAAATAGTAGTGGGCTCTTCCTGATATGATAGTTGTGGGCCAATTCCAGGTGTTGTCAAAGATAAAAGTTGAACCTAGGGAATCTTGGGTCTGTATGAAAATGGGCACAGTAAAGAAACCAAAAATAGCTACTCAGTGGGTGAAAAGGTAAAAAGTTTTACTCCAAACTGCCAAGGCTGTCTCCCAGGGAAGCAAGAAGAAGCAACAGAAAGCTGGGCGTGGTGGCGCACGCCTTTAATCCCAGCACTCGGGAGGCAGAGGCAGGTGGATCTCTGAGTTCCAGGCCAGCCTGGTCTACAAAGAGAGTCCAGGACAGCCAGGGCTGTTAGAGAAACCCTGACTCAAAAAAGAAAGAAGAAGCAACGGGAAATTTTGTCAAGTGTTAAAAGGAAATGGGAGAAAGGGAGCTTGTGAGTGAGTCTGAGTTGCCTAGAGGCCACTGCTGACCTTGACAAGTTAATAGGTACCACAGTCGTGTTAGTGGACAGCCTCTTGTTCCTCTTGCCAGAGAAAAGGAGAATGACTCCTGTTTTTTAGCAATCAGGAACTTTCTTCAAGCTCCTGAGGGAATGGGGCTTTGGTCTAAATGTCTGGCTTTGGGAAAGGACTTTCTTGGAAGACCACACAAGGATCCTTTTCCCTTTTTTTGCAGAATTGGTTCAGTTAAAATAGTATTTTAATTGAGGGTCCTTGTGGCAGGTCTTGGGTTTTTGTTGTTGTTATGTTTTTATTTTTTAAATTTTTCTATCACCAGGAGATATGGAAGCAATGCCTCTTAACCAAAGAAAATCAGGGTTTTTGAGTTTCTGAGAGTTGAATTCTGTTTGAGAAAGCAGTCAAGTAGAGACTTCAGAGAAATCTTGGCATATGTTTGTCCTATCTGCAATGAAGAAAAAAGAGAAATCTTAGATTAGGGTTGCCACTTCCCTACCCATATTCCCTAGGCCACTGGTGATGGGAGCCATCTCCAGCCTACTAACAGGACAGTATGGTCTTACCTTTCCCAGGGAGAGGCCAGAACATGTAGTGGGACCTACCCATGGCTCAGTCCCCTGCCATCCCTCAAGTTTCTTCAGTCTTATATGGTAGAGCCATGTCAGCCTTCTGGCTGCCTGGAGGGCAGATCCAGACCCAGATCCCCTATAGCTCTGTTTGTATATAAGATACTTTTGGTACTACCATTTCTCTACACATTTGATTTCTTGCAGGAAAGGGTTTACAAAAACATCAGTAACACAGAAAGTGGATCCTAAATGGAGAGAGTCCATGCCTGGTTAGGTATCTGGCATCTAAAAAGGGAGTGGCCATAGTTCCAAGATTCATCAGGATAGAGGAGTCCTTAGTTGTGGGGAATTTCTTCTGATGGAGTAGAAGTCTGGCCTTGCTGGAAAGCCTCTAAGCTTGGGGCTAGAATGATGGACTCACTTTTTTTCAGTGGGACACCGTTTTCCCTCTGGTCTGAGTGTCTCCTGATCCTCTAAGTAAGGAATGTCACATCCAACCCTCCACTGATAAGAAACCTGCCCAGCAACTTTCCCATGCTAATGAGGTCTGTCGCTGCCTTGGCTTTTAACCAACGACATTTGTCTATACCTTTAGCCTTCCTGGAGTTTTTTCCCCCACCCCTACTGCCCATGAGTTAATTAGATACTGCGTTTTCTTTCTTCTAATTGGATGATATCCAGTGAATCAAACACATTCACTTCCAAAACCCCTCCCCACTGCCCAAAGTTATATAATGCTCCTGATTCACAAAGTAAATCTCTCTCTTTCTCCATTCCTCCAGCATGACTGCCTGGCTGCTTATTTTGGGCTTGGTAGGGAAGCATTTTTAATTCCACTGAAGGATTTGGTGCCGCCAGCTGCCTGACTGGCCCGGTTCACGGTGGGCTCCAGCTCCTGCCTTGCAGCCCCTGCCTGTTGGGCTAGACCTGTTTAGAGCACATGCTCCTGCAGAGAAGGTACTACATTTCTGCTGCCTCTCCTGCCCCACCCACCTAGCTGCCTGGCCAGCCTCTGGGAGCTTTGAAACTGTCCAGCCTGGCACTGGCAGTTTAGCTAAAAGAGCTGACACTTGGGCATTGGAGAAAATAAACTATTCTCCTCCCTGCCTGGGCTAGCCCCGACCCCCTTTTCTGCCTGGGTACAGATCTCCCAGTCTGTGTTCCACCCTTTTCTGCCTCTACCAGACCGGCTTAGCCTCTACTTTCTGGTGGAAGGTCGTGTGTTTCCAGCCTGATAACCAGACCAGGCTGGGATTTACTGCCGGAAGCCACACGTGGTGAGCCAGGTGTGGTTGGTCTATAGAATGAGTTCCAGGACAGCCAGGGCTATATGGAAAGATTCTTATCTCAAAAAACAAAACAAAACAAAAAGCAGACAATCAAAAGATTGGAAGGGTCCATAGTGCAATCAGTGTACATCTCAACAATACTGTTGGCCACTAGGATGACAAGCAGCATATTCTGACTGCTGGATAGTCCTTGGCAGTAACAACCAAGACAAGGGCAGACTACAGAAAAATAACATTAGGAAGTGTTGATAAATAGTCTTACCCTCTACATGTAGCTGAAAAATAATAGATTAGGGACAGAAGATTATGAGCTTGTTACTGCTAGATTTATGAAAAAGATTGATGTGTGTCCCTTTTTTTGTTTTTTGTTTTTGTTTTGTTTTGTTTTTTGTTTTTGTTTTTGAGACAGTTTCTCTGTGTATGCTTGGCTAGCTGTCCTGGACTCACATTGTAGACCAGGCTAGCCGTGAACTCACAGAGATCTGCCTGCCTCTGCCTCCCAAGTGCTGGGATTAAAGACATGTGCCACTACACCCGAGGTGTGTCCCTTTCTGCTCAGGGAATTCCTTTACTACCAAGCTCCATAAGATACCAGACACAGGGCTGGAGAGATGGCTCAGCGCTTAAGAGCACTGACTGTTCTTCCAAAGGCCGGGGTTCAAATCCCAGCACCCACATGGCAGTTCACAGCTGTCTGTAATTGCCAGGCGTGGTGGCACACACCTTAAATCCCAGCACCGGGGAGGTAAAAGCCGGTTGATCTCTGTGAGTTCAAGGCCAGCCTGGTCTACAAAGTGAGTCCAGGACAACCAAGGTTACACAGAGAAACCCTGTCCCAAAAAAAGAGGAAAAAAAAAAAAGATACCAGACACAGGCCAACCAAGAGGATATTGAGAAAAGTGTGCCTTGGGACCATGAGGGACTTCATACCTCTCCTTTTTCATTTTAAACGCTACCTGAACTAGTGTGCTTCTCTGTTTCTGTGATAAACCACTGACCAAAAAATAACCAGGGGGAAGAAAGGGTTTATTTGACTTAAACTTCCATGGCACCATGCATCATTGAGAGAAATAATGGCAGGAACTCGGGGTTCAAAGTAGGAACCTGGAGGCAGGAACTGCAACAGTCTAGAGGAACACTATTTACTGACTTGCTCCCCATGGCTGGCTGAGCAGGCTTTCTTATACTACCTAGGACCACCTGCCCAGGTGTGACAGTGCCCACAGTGAGCTGGGCAGTGAAGAAAATGCCCCACAGACATTTCCAAAGGACAATCTGATGGAGGTTGTTCTTCGGTTGAGATTTCCCCATCCCAGATATGTCTAGGTTTTTGTCAATTTGTCAAAAACCAGCACACTACCTCTAGCACAGATGTTATCCATTGATCTGGCATCTGCACCCACAAATATGGCACAAGAAGCTAGTCTTGCAAGGTTTCTGTTGAGGGACCAACCCCATATAACTACCGAAAGGGTATCAGAGTATCTCTTCATGGTCCTCTCCCAAGCTGTGGTAGATTGAAAGAGAATGGCTCCCATAGGCTCATGTGTTTGAATGCATAGTCGTCAGGGGGTGCTACTATTTGGAAAGCATTAGGAGATAGTGGCCTTGTTGGAAGAAGTGTGTCACTGGGGTGAGTTTTGAGGTTACAGAAGCCTTAGCCAGGCCCAGTCTCTCTCTCTCTCTCTCTCTCTCTCTCTCTCTCTCTCTCTCTCTCTCTCTCTCTCTCCCTGCAGAGTCAGATGTAGAACTCTCAGCTCCTCCCTCAGCACTGTGTCTGCCTGCACACCACCATGCTCCCTGTAGTGCCGATAATGGACTAAACCTCTAAAATTGTAAGCAAACCCCAATGAATGCTTTTCTTTATAAGAGTTTCTGTGGTCGCAGTAAGTCTTCGCAGTGATAGAAACCGTAACTAAAACCCAGGTGTATAGCCCAATAAGTACTGGGACAAAGAGGAACACCAGGCATGGTAGGCAGGGAGTCTGCCCTCTTTCACCCTTCCTCTCCGGGAAGATGATTGGTTCCTTGGAGTCTGGCTGGGGTCAGTGTCTTGGCTTCTGTTTGGTGTTAGTATAAATAAGCACTATAATGTTTATCCATTACACAAGTTCACAAGAGAAATCTTCATTTTGCATTGAGATCAGAGCACCTTGGGGCCCAATTCCCAACTCTCCTCACTCTCAGTGGATGTGGGCAGTGACTGGGGGTATTCTAACATGGTAGCTGATGACCGGAGGGTGGTGTCACTCAGAAGGAATCCTCAGAGCATAGGATGGTCACTGACACTTCTGAGGGAGTCTTTTGTGATTTTCAGTTAGGCATATTGACCTTGAATATGGGTTTTCTTGAATCTCAGATTAGCCCTCAAGGACTATAAGGGGCATGCTCTTTATCTAAGGAATGGCTGAACTTGTTTGGTGGGACAGGAAAGACAGAAAGTAAAAGCTACAGGTTTGCTCAAGCAAGAAAACCACCCTCCAGGGTGGCTGAGATTTCAGGTGTGCTCCTATAAGCCTGGTTTAGTTATTGTGTTTTAAATTCTAGAATCTCTGTTTGATACTTGCTGTGTTTTGATATATTTCCCCTTACTTTTTTCATTAAAATACCAAATGCATTTTAGTTACTTTACTTTTTTTTTTTTGTAGCTACAGTGACTGTGGTGGTTTGAATAGGAATGGCCCCCATAGATTCATGTTTGAATACTTGGCCCATAGGGAGTGGCACTTTTAGGAGGTGTGGCCTTGTTGGAGGAAGTTTGTCATTGTGGAGACAGGCTTTGAGGTCTCAATGGCTCACAGTCTTTTCCTATTGTCTGTGGATCAAGATGTAGAATTCTCAGCTCTTCAGTATCATGTCTGCTTGCATGCCACCATGCTTCCCACCATGATGATAACAGACTACACTTCTGAACTGTTAAATTACATGTTTTCCTTTATAAGAGTTGTCATGGTCAGGGTATATCTTCACAGGAATAGAAACCCAAACTAAGACAGTTATTTTAATCCTTGTATCTGAAAGTCCAATATGTAAATCCCCTATGGTTCTGTTTCTATTCTCTTTTTTTCTCTGAGGCAGGGCCTTATATTAGCTCCAGCTAGCCTTGAACTCACTGTGTGGGTGAGGACCTTCTAATCCTCCTGCCTCCACCTCCCAAGTGCTGGGTTTATAAACATATACCACCATATCCAGCTCTTTTCTCCTATTATTTTCCAACCATGAGATCCTATTTATTGCTGGTGGCCCACACCTTGAATCCCCACATTTAGGAAGCAGAGACAGGCAGTCACTATGAGTTTGAGGGTAGCGTGGTCTACATGTTGAGTTCCAGGCCAGCCAGAGCTATACAGTAAGACACTGTCTCAAAACAAAAACAAACCAAAAAAGATTCTGGTTACTGTTGTGCCTAGCAAGTTTTGATAAAAGTTTGAACATTATATATGAAACTTGAGATCGCCTTTGGCTCTGATTCACCCAACCACAAACTGTGTCATATAGGCAAAATCTGGTTTGTCATGTGGTTTTTGGCCTGGCCTTGAGGTAAGAATGTTTGCTATATTTTTAAATAGTTGAAGGAATATTTGGTGACACATGAAACATAAAACTCAAACTTTAGTGACAATAAGAATTTTACTAGAACATAGTCACATTTGTAGATTTATCTATCTTATGATCAGGAAGACACTTGCATTTGAGATTTTGTTGACATTTAGTCCTTGAGGAGACCAGTCAATTTATGACTTATCTGTGTATCATTCTGTTAATGTGCATTCTCTGCCAGAAAAATCATCTAATCCAGGCCAAATTAGAATATATAAAGGCAGGGGCAGGTTTGTTGGATACAGCCCTTGTGGGGAGAGAGGGGAAAAGGAAGAGAAGAACATGTGCACAGAGAGGCGGGGGGGGGGGCAGAGAATGAGAGAAAGAGAGAGCCCAAAATACCTGGATTATATAGGAAAGAGGAGTTTACCATAGAGGGTGGGGTGTGCTGGTATGCCCTGTAACAGGTAGGGACTGAAGCATGCTGGGAGAACTTGGCTGTCAGGTCCCAGGTCTGAAGCCTAACAATCTGCACCACTAGTAGTAACTAAAAGCTTGGCATTATTATCCAGGTTCCTGTTGGTTGATGGGTCCAGTACTACAATTTGAGTTCATCCTCTACAGCTTACTTTCTCCTTAAGGCCATAGATCTTCAAAAGCCTTGCTGCTTCAGTAACACCTTTAAATAGACTAACCTGTGCTCATGTGTATGCATGTGCTTCCATGTATTTGTGTGTGTGTGTGTGTGTGTGTGTGTGTGTGTGTACATGCTCATGTGCGTCTATATGTATATGTGTTGCAGCATTTCTAGTCCTAGTAGGAAGAACAATCAAGAAAACAGATTGGCATTGTGAAAATAGAACTTCAAATGTTGGTATTCCCAGTGGCCTTCCATCTTATTTTGGACAAGGAAGTACTTATGGAGCTTTGCTAGATAGGTTGTGAATGTTCTAAATAACTGCATGAATGAGAGTAAAAAACAAGTGGGTCAGAAGGAGCAGGTAGGAAAACACAAGTTTATGTTGTTACTATAATTCCAGCACACTAATGAGCATATAACAACATTCTAGAGAAACACTTGCATGCTAGAGGAAGCCAAACTGGGATAATATTTGTTTTTATTAGTTTTTTACATTGAGGTATATTCCTTGTACAAGCGAATCTTTATGTTTGCTTTGATGAGTTTTGACACATACACACCCCTGACATTTCAGTCATGCGGCACAACATCTCTACTATCCTACAAAATTTCCTGGCTTCTCCTGGGGTAGTTTGCTTTCCAGTCATAACCCATTGCAATTTTTATCCTCACATTAACTTTAATTTTTAAAAATAGTTGCATTGTTACTATTCTTGCTACACATTGCCATGAGTCTTCAGAGGCTGTGAACATGTTTTCCTGTTCAGAGTTGACTTCTCCCGATTCCAGATTCTTCTCTTTTCTTTGAAACAGGTTCACTGTAGTCCAGGCCAGCCTCAAGGTCATAGCAGTCTGCCTTCCTCAATCTCCCTGAGTATTGGAACTACAAGTCCAGGTCTAAAACCAGATGCTTAGTCATTGTTTGAGATTGGAACTGCTTGTTAATACTGTTTTTGCTCATGGCCGTGATCTCACACAATTTGGTAATATAAGCTACACTTAAAAGGAACTAGAAAAGCTCATCCTGAGTGAGCTAACCCAGACTCAGAGAGACACATATGGCATTTATTCACGTATAGTAGGATTTTAGCTATATAGTAGAAGGTATCGATACTACAACTAACACACCAAAGGGAACTTGGACATAGACTTTTTTTTAATTTTTATTTATTTATTTTATATATATATTTTTCTATTTTTTAGTCTTTTTTTATCTATTTGTCTGCTTATTTGTTTGTTTGTTTTTTAGTTCTCTCTCCCAGGCAATGAGACACTTTTCACTGATGGTACTGCTTTGTAGACCCCCAATGAATGAGGAGGCTCTTGGCCCTCATACGACCTCTCAACTGAGATGAGGGACTGTTATATAAGGACACCCCGCCCCAGAGAAATGGGATGGAAGGGTTAGGAGGTAAAGAAAAAAAATGAAATGTGATGTTTCAGCCTTTTACTACTAATTGTCATAAACTGTTTAGGATAATTAAGAAATGCAAACTAATAGTTATGCAAACCGGTCATTCTGTTAGGTACTATGACAGCCTATTATAGTTATTTTCTAAGCTAATCAGAAATAAACCTGCTACGACACAAGCAACATCTGCTTACCCTAATATAAGAGAGAGATAGGGCCTCTTCAAAAACCTCAAGAGATCTGCAGAATATGGCATTCAAAGATGTTTTCGTAATTTTAGATTTTTTTATATCAAGACATATCAACTCCTGACAGCACCCCCTATTCTACCCCAAGTAGAAGATGAGCATCGAAGAATCTCCAGTGGGAGATGATTGAATTAGTCGCAAGCCTATCTCTTGGTAGGAAAAGCCCCTTGCTCCAACTGTAGACAGAATGCTGTCCAAAAAGGACAAAACCTGGAAGCAGGTAAGTCGACAGCCTAGCTCTGTCAAGACAGGGTAGGCAAGTCCTTCATAACCCCTGCTCTACAATCAATGTCTGTCAGAGAAACAGGGCCAAATGACCGAAGATCGATGCTGTAATGTATGGAGAGAAAATGGGAACTGTCCAGGCAGCCACTGGTATGTCATTTCTTAGTTTGGGAAGCTGCAGGCCCTGTACTTCCTATGAAATCAGATATATTTATCCCTCTCAGGCCTCTGAGGTGGTTGAAGAACAGATAGCTAGAGTCTCATAATTAAATTTTGAGTTGTTGCCGGGCGGTGGTGGCACACGCCATTAATCCCAGCACTTGGGAGTCAGAGGCAGGCGGATCTTTGTGAGTTCGAGGCCAGCCTGGTCGATAAAGTGAGTCCAGGACAGCCAGGGCTACACAGAGAAACCTTGTCTCGAAAAACCAAAAAATAAAAATAAATAAATAAATTTTGAGTTGTTTAGGAGTCAAGAGAGTGTTATAGATCTAAGAAGATACTTTTAAAATTGTGTTGCAATTAGTATAAATGTTGAGTCAGATATAGAACTTTAAACTCATGGAGATGGTTAGATAGTAGAACGTTAAAGTCAGGTACCAAATACATATGGACTGGACATTGAGAATGTACGCTAAGCCATATAACCCTCATAACTGTGGCCTAATTACCTCTGTTGTTTTGTATTGTATTTATTATTATAAGAGAAAGAGCCATTTGTTGGACTGAAAGGGGAAACTGTAGGGGGAAATAAGATATACCTTAAACTTAAAAAAAAAAGGGAAGAGGATGGGGGTTGAGGGTGGGAGGGTGGGACTGGAGGGGGGAATAGGGAATGTGATTGAGATGTAACTTGAAGAAATAAAAAATAAAGGAAAAAAAAGATACAGACACAGGCAAAGATTTTCTGAACAAGACTCTAATAAGCCAAGAAACAATAGAAAGAACTGACAAATGGGACTACGTGGAATTAAAAATATTTCTGCATAGCAAAGGAAATATCGAACAGACTAAAGAGACAGCTTACGGCATGGGGAAAAACAGCTTTGCTAGCTTTCAATTTGACAGGAACTTAATTTGTAGAATCTATAATGAAAAAAACCCAAAAAACCTAAACACCTGCAAAACCAAATAATCCAAAAAGGAGCAAGTGGATGGAAAGTTTCTGAAGTACCAATAGTGGATATACATAAATAAAAAATGTTCACCACCAGCAGTCATTGAGAAAATGCAAGCACTCTTCTAGTCCACCTCACCCCAATGAGAAGGGGCATCAAGAAAAAAACAGATGACAAGTGCTGGGGAGGACGCCAAAAAAGAGAATGGAGCTGCTGGGGTGTAAACTGGCACAGCTCCTATGGGAGTGATCATGGAAATCCCCCAACAGTCACAGACAGACTCCTCTATGGTTCAGCCCTATCATTCCTGGGTTTACCTGAAGTAAACCTAAGTCACACACAACAGAAATGCCTGCACATCTGTGCTCACCAAGACACTATTCAACTTATGGAACCAGCCTAGTGCCCACCAATAAAGACAGAAAAGACAAAGGTAAACACAAAGGAGTTTTATTAGGCCATGCAGAAGAACAATTTTTAAACAAAGTTCACATTTGTAAACAAAAATGGATTCGATTTGAGATCATCCCATGAAGTTTAGCCAAGTTCAGAAAGATGCCACATTTCCCTCATTTGCAGATCTAGCCTTAATAATATGAGAAGAAGGAGACAGCTCCATGTGGTACAAGTGTGAAGACCCAAGTTTGAATTCCTAGAACCTTGCAAAGTTGTAGTCATATGCGTATCCTAAATCCCAGTGTTGCTACTTGGGAGATGGAAGGAAGAGACAAGAGAACCCCCAGAAACATGTACCCATCTGTTATATGCATTCAGAAAATAAAAAAACCTATCTCAAGGGAAACAAGAGAAAATGAGGAGTAACACCCAAGGGTGTCCTCCGACCTCCACACACACACACATGCTGTGGCTCATGCGTACCCACACTGCCTACATTCACAAATACTGCAAAGGGACACACATATACATACATCATATGCACAGATTTTATATATATATATATATATAAGTAATATATATATTAGTAAAAAGATACTATAAGACATGAAAGTAGGAGTGCTTGGGGACTCAGGAGGGGGAGAGAAATGATAATAAAGGAGAGTTGACTAAAGTACAGGCACAAAAGAAAAAGTTAACTGTAGAGGGAGGGGAAACAGCCATCGGGGTATAATGTATGAGAGAATAATAATTTAAAAACTAACTGTAGAATCTACATATTTCAATGGCAATTCATATTATCTCAGGCCTCAGTAGTCTTTGAAAATGTTCAGAGAACGGTGTCTTCAGTTCACAGATGTGGAAAACAATTGCCAAGTAATTATACAGAATCTTAGCCTTTGATGCCAAGTTTTTTGGTTTTTTTTTTTTTCTTAACCCACTAACTTTGGATATACGAACACAGAGTCTGTTATTCCAAAAGTTAATTTTCTTGTTTCTTCTCTGAGATTTCATAGGTTACCCATTCCTTCCATCCTCCAGCATAATGTTGAGCACTGAAAACATCAAATAGTGTTTCATAACAAATTGAGAGGAACTTTGCAGTAGCAACCCACCATACAATCTAGATTCTACATCTCTTTAAAAGAAATTATGTTTGAGTAGGTTGGAAAGATACATGCCCTTGACTTCTATACTGCCTTTCTTTCCTTCCTTCCTTTTCTTTCTTTCTTTCAGGTTTTTTTTTTTTTTTTTTTTTGAGACAGGGTTTCTCTGTGTATCCTTGGCTGTCCTGGAACTCACTTTGTAAACCAGGCTTGCCTCTGCCTCCCGAGTGCTGGGATGAAGGTGTGCGCCACCACCTCATGGCCATACTGCCTTTATTAACAGTAGTGCTTTTAACCTCTGTAGCAGTAGGCCTTTAATCCAGGGACTTGTGCATGTGAAAAACATGGTTTACCACTGAATTATGTCACCAGCCCCAAGAAACCCTTTTTTTGTGTGTGTGACAAAGTATCAACATAGCACTGATTGACCTTGAAGTTTTGATTTTTTTTTTTGTTTTGTTTTTTTCAAGACAGGATTTCTCTGTGTTACAGCTTTGGCTGTCCTGGACTCACTTTCTAGACAGGGCTGGCCTCAAATTCACAGAGATCCACCTGCCTCTGTCTCCCGAGTACTGGGATTAAAGACGTGTACTACCACGCCCAATTGAAGTTTTGAATTTTTGTTACATATGTGTACAGATATTTTGTTTGCATGTGTGTTGTACACCACATGCATGCCCGGTGTGCAAAGAAGCCAGAAGAAAATATCAGATCTCCTGGAACTGTAGTTAATAGACAGCTATGAAGAGCCATGAGGGTGGTGGGAATCAAATCTGGGTCCTCTGGAATTGCAGTCAGTGTTCTTAACCATTGAGCAATCTTTCCAGCCTTACCCACTCCCCAAGACATTCTTAAATAAAGTAAGAGATGTTTATTTTTATATTTGCTATGCTAGGGATTGAATACATGGCTTTTTGTTTTTTGGGTTTTTTGTTTGTTTTGTGGTTTTTTGGGGGGGTTGTTTTGTTTTGGTTTTGTTTGTTTGTTTGTTTTTCAAGACAGGGTATTTCTCTGTGTATCCCTGACTGTCTTGGACTCACTTTGTAGACCAAACTGGCCTCAAACTTATAGAGATCCACCTGCCTCTGCCTCCCGAGTGCTGGGATTAAAGGCATGGATCACCATGCCCGGCCGTATCCACAGCTTTTTGTAGACTGACTAAGCAAGTACACTACTACTGAGCTATAGCCCCAGCCTCCCAAATGTCTACATAATATTGCAATGCACAGTGTTCAATTTCCTTCATTCACACACCTGTTGAAGCCTAGTGATATTGCTGTGTCCATAGCCTTCTTACTTCTTACTCCAGCTAAACAGGAAAACACTAGACTGTCAGATTTTGATGGTTTCACTTCATGGTACTTCTCTTTGAAGTCCCTTGGGTTCATTTGTAGAGCTTCACCTACCTCATCCACTGGGAGAAAACATTAAGGCATTCAATTAAAGTTTTGGACAAAATAAGCTATTAAGCATACAAATGAATCTGTGTAAAAACACACCTTACTTACATGGTATGTTGATTGATCCAGGTATTTTTCCATGCTCAAGAATTTCCCATGTATCTCTAACATCAATTAACATAATATCTTTGGAATTCAATAGTTTCTTTAGTTCCCTGTAAGTCACACCCTTAGAAAAAGTAGAACAAAAATGTGGGCTGCTTCCCCATATGGACTTCACACCTGAAAAAACAAAATAAAAGTTCAGACAACTTTGAAGTGACTTTGGCATTAACAGCTCTAAGTAGGTTATTGTTAGATGACATAACTGAGTTCACCTTTTTACTTTAATAAACTGGATATGTTCTCTGCTCCTGGCTCCTGATTTATAAGTACATAGAATTTCTGAGGGTGATAGATGACTCCTTTGTTTTAATGAGGTAGACTCTGGTGACCCAGACAACTTCATAGTGGCACTGATCACCAGAGAGACCAAGCCATGAATAGCACTTGGAGGCTTTTGGGCTTGGTCCTCTGTGCAGTGGAACGAAGCTGGAAGATTGAATTAGCACTGGACAGTGCTTACATTATGGTATTTCTATTAAAATCTTTCATCTCTGGAGTCTGGAGATCTGCTGGGTTAACACATCCATGCATTGGGAACTGGCATACAGTAGCTTCAGGGGAATGGAAACACCTGCGCTTAAGACTCCTCCAGAACTCTTACCATGACTTCCTCAGCAGGTTACTCACCTGTATTCTTCAATAAATAACTTAAACTGATAAAACAAAATGCTTACTTTTATTCTGTTAGCAAACTACTGAACCCGAGGAAGGAGTCATGGGCATCTCTGATTTATAGTCAGTGGGTCAGAAATAAAAGAAGTCTGGACTTGGATTTGGTGTTTAAAGTAGGGACTGTTTTGTTGGAAAGCCCTTATGGTATGTATCTTCAGTAACTCTGTGTAGTTGGTTCAGAGTTAAAAATTAAGACTCGCCGGGCAGTGGTGGCTCACGCCTTTAATCCCAGCACTTGGGAGGCAGAGGCAGGGTGGATCTCTGTGAGTTCGAGGCCAGCCTGGTGTACAAAGTGAGTCCAGGACAACTAGAGCTGTTATACAGAGAAACCCTATCTTGAAAAACAAACAAAACAAAAATTAAGACTCAAATAATTAGAGAATTATCTTGGTGTGGGAAAACTATACATTTGGTGTCAGAAGATATTTGTGTAGGGGAGGTAGCTCAGTAATAAAGTAGTTATAATATGCGAGACCCCCTCACTCAGTGCTAACGTACCTTAAAAAAAAAAAGTGGTATTGTGAGCAGAACACCGGAAAATACTTTCCAATACGCGCACATTCTGACTAAACAACAGGATGCAGCCTGTCTTCTTGCTGTGATGCTTGACAGCTGGACTTCTGCAAGCTCCATCCATATTCTCTCATAGCCCTTTAGTTAGCAAGAACTTGGAAAACTAGCAAACATTAAATAATTGAGTTATGTGCATAATTTGTTAAGCCTACTCTAACTCAAGTGACAGTATGAGGAAATTTTAAACTTCATTTCCCTTTGCAAGTGAAGATAGCAACCTGTATATCTTAGGGTTTCCCTTGCTGTGATAAAATCATCATGGCCAAAAGAAACTCGGGGAAGAAAGGGTCTGTTTCCCCTTCCATCACTGAGGAAAGCCATCGGCAGGAACTCAGGGTAAGAAGGAATCTGGAGGCAGGAACTGATGAAGACACCTTGGACAACCGCTGCATATTCTATTGTTCTCGATCGATTGTTTGCTCAACCTGCTTTCTTAAACACCCCGGGATCACTTGTGCAGGGGTGGCACGCCCACAATGGGTTGGCCCCTCCCACACAACTCTTTAATCAAGAAAATGCCTCAAAGACATGCCCGCTGGCCAATCTGATGTGATGCACTGAGAAGAGCACACAAGCTTGTTAACATCCATGCTAAAAGGTGCACCTGGACTCTAGTCATTGCTGACAGTGACATCTCAATTTAGTTGGGAAAGATAGTCACTACAATTTTCGGTCAACAAATTAGAAGAATGTGAGCAGGCTCTTGATTCCTTATGCTTAAACAAGTTCTAAATATAAAACTAATAGCTGGAAGATACTAAGATGATGTGTAGATAATTTCAATTTTGGGACAAAAATCACAAAAAGTTTGTCCTTAAACAAATATCATGTTTCTTAACCAAGGAGCCATCTCTCCAGCCTTTTTTTTTTTTATGTTTTTTTTTTTTTTTTTTTTTTTTTGAGACAGGGTTTCTCTGTGTAACAGCTCTGGCTGTCCTGGACTCGCTTCGTAGACCAGGCTGGCCTCGAACTCACAGAGATCCGCCTGCCTCTGTCTCCCGAGTGCTGGGATTAAAGGCGTGCGCCACCACGCACGCAAATATCATGTTTCTATGAGAAGTGTACAATGAACAATTGGATGGCAAGTGCCAGGCAAAAAGCATTTGTAGCTGAACATAAGAGATCGTATTACTAAAATAGAGCCTGGAGGTATACAACTATGAGGTCAAAATCCCAGTAGAAAAGTGGTGAAAATAGATGAACAGAGCCGGGCGTGGTGGCGCACACTTTTAATCCCAGCACTCAGGAGGCAGAGGCAGGTGGATCTCTTTGAGTTCAAGCCCAGTGTGGTCTACAAAGTGAGTTCCAGAACAGCTAGGGCTACACAAAGAAACCCTGTCTCAACACCCCCCCACCAAAAAAAAAAAGAGGAACAGAAAAATGACAGGAAAAATGACCAATAATATGAGAAAAGTAGGGCCCAATCTCACAATAATTAAAGAAATATAAGTATCAGCTGGGCAGTGGTGGCACACACCTTTAATCCCAGCACTAGGGAGGTAGAGGCAGAAGGAGTTTGAGCCCAGCCTGGTTATACAGCAAGTTCCAGGACAGGCTGGGCTACATAGATAAACGTTCTCTTGAAAAAACAAAAAACAAAACAGGACTAGAGATATACGAGTTAAAACTTTGTGTCAGGCCTGTAAATTTTAACCTCTGAGCCACCTCTCCAGCCCCAGGCCTGTAAATTTTTAAAGTATTAATAATGGGAACTTCCGCTTTCGGTGGCCTCCTCTCTCTGGGAACAGGGGATTGCAGATAAAAATAAAGGTTTTCCAAAGGTGAATTTTTTTTTCCGCTTCAAATAAGCCGGGGGACTCAGGGTCAGGACAGGTGGGCGAGCCTCTCTCGAGACCTTCAGCCGGCGCCATCTCTCCCGCTAAGTAGCGGGTCTTACTGGGCGCCAGCTATGCCATAAATGCCGAGGATCTTATCGTTAGCAAACTTCCCAAAAGGAGGACGAGGAGTCAAAATTCGTTCGCCCAATGTATCAGTCCCTACTCCATTAATGGGTGGGCTGGATGTCACAGCTATGCAAGACGGACCGAGGCCATAGGAAGAGCTGTAGAGTTGGGGTGCTTGCTTAGTACAAAGACCTGCCGGCCTTAGAGCTTGATCAGGCTTTTCCCTGGAGGTGAAGCACGCGTGTGGGCCAAGTTCTCTTCCCTTTGGGTTCTATGTAACACAGCCCGTGTTTGGTAAAGCGGTGAGGGAAAGATTTTGTTTAGTCAAGAGTTGCATTCCTATTTGTGTGGGGATCTTCAGGTGTTTCACGGGAATGTGAATGATGAAGGAGACCGGGGTTCCGTAGTCAGAAGTGAAAGGAATTACAGAAATAGTCACTGCAGACGCTGTAAGGATAGTGTTTCTAGTTGGCAGCCATGTTAGGATTCTGCCCCGAGTTAAAAAGTATTCCGTGGATTGTTAAAGAACAATAGGAAGACTGTATAAAGCAGTGGTTCTCAACCTTCCAAATGCTGCGACCCTTTAATACAGCCCCTCATGTTGTGGTGAGCCCCAACAATAAAACTATTTCGTTGCAAATTCAAAAAAAAAGTATTAATAATGCCAAATACCGATGAAGGTATCGGGGAAACAGATTCTCTCAGACAAACTCCTAAGTGGGGGCTGGAGCAATAGCTCAGTGGTTAAGAGCACTTACTGCTCTTCTAGAGGAACTGGGTTTGATTCCGGGATTTGATGGTGGCTCACGACAATTTGTAGCTTCAATTCTGAGAGAATCCAGGACCACCTTTTCCCCTCTTCAGGCACCAGATATATAGGAGAGACATACATTAGCCACACACATAAAATAAAAAATATATAGGTTTTTGTTTGTTCATTCATTTGTTTTGCTTTTGGGGGGATGGGGGGAGGACGGACAAGGTCTTTCAACATAGCCCTGGCTGTCCTGGAACTCACTATGTAGATCAGGCTGGGCTCAAACTCACAGAGTGCTAGGATTAAAGTGCCTGCCTCTGCCTCCCAGATGCTGGGATTGAAGTTTTAAATGGTGCTCTTGGAGAGAATTAGTAGTAATAACATTTTAAGCATGTGCATTCTCTTTGCCTGAAGTCTTTACTTTTGAAATCTGTCCTGCAGGAGCACATGTGGAGGGCAGAGGACAGCTTTGGAGAGTCAGTTTTTTTCTCCCCATTCATGGGTTTCATGAGTCAAAGTTAGGCCATCAGGCGTACGTGACAAGTACCTTTACCCACTAAGCTGTCTTGTCAGCCCTAAGATGATATTTTTAAAAATTTTATTTTTAACTTTTAAGGGTTTTTTTTTTGCTTATGTCTAACATACATGTGCAGTGGCCAGATGTATATATTCCCTAGAGTTGGAGTTAGAAGCAGTTGTGGGCCACCTGACATTGGTGCTGGGAACTGAACTCAGGTCCTCTGGAAGAACAGTAAGTGCTCTTAACCACTGAGCCATCTCTCCAGTCCAAGATTTATTTTTATGTATTTATATGTATATTTATGGAGGTCTCAACTTGTTCCCTTGGAAGTCAGAAGAGGGTTTCAGGTCCCCTGGAGCTGAAATTACCTGCAGTTGGGACCTCTTGGACACTAGAAACTAAACTCAGGACTTCTGCAGGAGCAGTACGGGCTCTTAACCACTGAGCATCTCTCTAGCCCTCAGGATTAGATTTTTGTTGTTTTGTTTGTTTGTTTGTTTGTTTGTTGTTTTTTGTTTTCCAAGATAGGGTTTCTTTTTGTAGCCCTGGCTATCCTGGAACTTGCATTATGACCAGGCTGGCCTCAAACTCAGAGATCCACCTGCCTCAGCCACCCAAGTGCTGGGATTAAAGGCATGCACCACCATCACCAGGCAAGGATTAGAATTTTTTGAAATTTGTAATCAACCTATTCAAATTAGAGACAGCAGGCTGAATTCACACTTTTTCTATGTGGTATGGTGAGAAACTGGAAAACTATGTAATTACTATGTACCAACACTGGTAAATGTTTCCACAACAAGCAACTCTTGAAACTGGATCAAAGATAATTTGTTTTTCTTGACTTCAGACTGATGCTTAACTTCCTGTTAAACTTCAGCTCTACTCACAGGTGATGTAGTAGGTAAGGAAGATGGGTTTTCTTGCTTTTCTACTCAGAGGTCAAAGTCTGAAGCAACCATGTAATTTCCTTTAGTCTGACCTTCCCCACGAATCTCAGTGGAATGAGCCTACATGGCACACCATTCATCTGCATCAAGCTATAGCTGTGTTTGTGTACCACATCCTTCTCGTAAATTGCCCACTTGGTCTGGTGTTCAACCAAAGAAACACTCATCACTTCTTACATTGAAGAGAAAAATGTCTAAGTTTTGGAGAATATCTATTTAAAGATAGCTAGATAGATATAGATACAGATATGTCCCTTATCAAGACATGAGCCAAAATAAGCCCTTTCTGAAATTGCTTTTGCCAGGTATTATGTTATTGCACTGAGAAAACTAATGACGCATGCCTTTGGTTTAAATAAAATTAATGTATCTACAGTTCAATCAGCAATTTGTCCTGTTTTCATGTATTACATACACCGTACTGCTCCTTCTGAGAGAACTATCTCTCCATTTCAACACAGGATACCTACTCTCCTTTCATATCTATTTCATATTGCTTGCCACTTCCTTTTACCAATTCTACTTCTAGGTATTCATTCTAGTAAAATAGTTGTTTATGTGCACAGGGTAGATTACACAATGATTATCAAATAATTTTATAATAAAAACCTGGAACTAAAATTTTCTGTAAGATACAGGTTAGTAAACTGTAATACATCTACACTGTGGAATATATGCAATTTTAAAAATCTGAATATGTATGTGAGTCAAAATAGAGAAGCATATTACACAATAAACACATATAATAAGAATTATTTATAGATATCCATAGAAAATTTTAAAAGAATCTTTACTATCCATATCTGAGAAGAAGAATGGGATGCAAGGTGCTTAAAAGAGATCTGTGGCTGTGCTTTTTTTTCTAATCTCAGTGAGAATTTAACCGTGTACTATTTGTGTAATTTTAAAAATACATAAAGGCACCTTCCTCTGGCCATTGCAGTCACACTGAATTAGGCTGTGCACTTGCGTGTGTACTTGTATCTGTCTCCCTGTCACCCATTCATGCACAAATGGTGAACTCCTTATCTATCTGTGGGAGCTGTATCCTCTGCAGGAGGCCTGGAAGAGTGGTTGTCTAATAAATAATTGCTATAGAAAGGTGAAAGAAAACAATTTGCACAGAAAAGCCCATCTTCAGAAAGGAGCAAGAGAGGCTAGTTTGCTGGGCCCCTGCAGCTGCTTCTTTAGAGGAAGAAAATAGATGCGAAAGAAGAGACGGTATTTTTAAAAAAGAAAAAACAATTTAAAAAGAGAGGGTGGAGTTGGTGCAGGGAAGGTACTGAAGACCTGGATTGAGCTTTAGACCCAGCTAGGCCAGTAGCCACTTTCACTTCTCCGCCTTCTAATTCCGAATTTGCAAAATCAATACGGGAGGGAGGACTTCCTACTTCTAAGAAGTTCTAATTCGGATGGATGAGGGTGGGGGTGGGGTGTGTCAGTTTCATGAAGCGATGGGCTCTGTCCCCTGGTGGGTCCCCATAGTAAATTAAAAGGGCAGGTTTGCAATTAAGCCTCTCCGGAGCCTTCTTGCTGGCTCCTTTGAGTGGAGAATTGACCTTCATCACTCAAACTTCCACATTTCATTCCCATCATAAATAACCTTGGTGCCATGTTTACTCTCTCACTGTGTTCACCAGCGCATCTCCAGGCTGCGAGAGGATGGAATCCAGCGGATCAAAAGGGGCCAAAACTGCATATGGGCACTACACATCTACGTGCCAATCATAGCAGGCTTCACTTTCATTAATAACTGGAAAGCTAAAGAAGAGAGTACAGTCAATGTCATCCCTTCCCCGGTACCCGAAATCAGGCGCTTTTCCTCTCCCAGGAATCAAGCTCACCACCAAGCGCAGGCTCCACCGATCCGAGGGCCGCCCTGCATGCGGTCCCAAGCACCAGCCTGGCCAGCATCACCACCAGCTCCCTGAGACCCCGGTGCTGGCGACCACTTCCTCCTCCCCGCTCCTTCCTGACCTTCTCTCCACGGGCGCTGTCCAGGCTCTTGAGCGCCCCACAGCCAGCCCTGGCAGAACGGGGTACTGCCGTACAGTTAATACTTCATTTGACATGGTTTTTTGGCAGGGTTAAATTCAACCGCTTTAGAGTGTTAGCTTCTCATTGCTACATTAACAAATTACCACATATCTACTGGATTAAAACAACAGAAACTGTATACAATTTTGAAGTCATAATACTTAACTAAAGTCAATGTGCCTGAAAATATGTATATTTTTTATTGAAAACTGGGAAGATTTTATTTTATTTTACTTCTACTTGTCTTTCATCTCTCTCTGCTGCCTCATTCTTTTTTTTTCTTTTTCGAGACCGGGTTTCTCTGTGTAGCCCTGGCTGTCCTGGACTCACTTTGTAGACCAGGCTGGCCTCGAACTCCCAAAGATCCACCTGCCTTTGCCTCCCAAGTGCTGGGATTAAAGGCGTGCGCCACCACCGCCCGGCTTACTGCCTCATTCTTTGAGTCCTCGTCTTTATCTAGAAAGCCAGTAGCTTTAGCATCTTCAAATCTCTCTGGCTGACCCTTGCATCTATTCTAAGTCCTTTCATTTGCCCTTTCCCTCTTCTTCTAAAGGCCTTTACATTCAGACCACACTGATAATCCAAGTGAATCGCTTCATCTCCAGATATTTTATATGTGATAATTAATATCTGCAAAGTTCCTTTTACCAGGTGTGGTGGTTTGAGTAAGAATGGCCCCCAGAGGCTCATTTATTTGAATACTTAGGGAGGGGCATTAGGAGGTGTGGCCTTGTTGGAGTGGGTGTGGCCTCGTTGGAAAAAGTGTGTAATGAGGGTGGGCCCAGTGTGTGAGTCTCTCCTCCAGATGCCTGAAGGATCTGATGTAGAACTCTTGGCTGCCTCTCCAACAGCATATGTCTGTCTGTGCTGCCACCATTCTTCCTACCAGACGATAATGGACTAAACCTCTAAGACCGTAAGTCAGCCCCAATTAAAATTTTCCTTCGTGCTGGGCGTGGCACACGCCTTTAATCCCAGCACTCAGGGAGGCAGAGGCAGGCGGATCTCTGTGAGTTCAAGGCCAGCCAGCCTGGTCTACAAAGTGAGTCTAGGACAGTCAAGGATACACAGAGAAACCCTGTCTCAAAAAACAAAAAACATTTTTTTCCTTTGCAACAGTTGTTGTGATCACGGTGTCTCTTCACAGCAATAGAATGTTGACTAAGACACCAGGTAAGGTAACACATAGTTTCTAGGGATTAGAACTTGGGCCATATTTGCGGTTGAGTGTACCGGGTCTTTTCCCTCACCCCAAATAAAGCTTCTTATTTCCTTAACTTTCTCTTCAGTTTAGTTCCCCAAACATAGCAAAAGCTGCATTAAACTAGAATTTATTCAGTTAAAAATTAACATATTAGGTCAAACTAAATGTATTAAACATATTAAAATGTATGCCCAAGGAAAAATCGCATTAAATACACATGTTGAAGTCAGCCCACTTTAATAGTTTAGTATTGTTTATTGCATGTGAGGTGTGTGTGTAGTGTGTTGTCTGTATGTGTATGTGATACATGTATTTGTTAGCGTGGGTGCATACCTGTGTTTGGAGGACAGAAGTTGATACTGGCTGTCTTTCCTCAATCATACCATCTTTATTTTTTGAGACAGGCTTTCTCACTGAACTTGAAGATGATCAATAGAGAGATGGCTCCATGATTAAGAACAGTTGTTGCTTTTCCAGAAGATCCAGGTTCAATCTCCAACATTCATATGGTGGTCACAATAACCTATCGTTCCTGTTCCAATGCCCTCTTCTGATCTCTGAGGGTACCAAGCAAGCACATGGTTCACAGACACACATGAAAACAAAGCAATCATATACATAGACCAATAAATAAATTATTTTAAAAAACAAGATGAACATGTCGGCTAGGCTGGCTGCCCACTCAGCTTCAGAGATCAGCCTGTCTTTCACTCACGCCCATTCCCTCCTCAGCACTGGGGTTACAGGCACACACTGCTCTCTTTATGCTTCTGGGATTCTGAACTCAAGCCCTCACACTTCACCAATAATTCAATAAGTAATAAGCCACATCAGATTTCTATGCGAATAACTGAGGAGGAGTAAAAAGAGGAAGAAGGATTTAGCAAGAGGCAGAGGAGGGAGGCCACGAGGAGAGATTCAGCTGAAGCAGGAAAGTGACAAAGTATCTCTGAGATTTACAGTGGGGAGAAGCCAGATAAGTTTAGGGGATTAAGAATAGAATAATCACTGCTCAGTTTTTATGTTATGAAACCTGTTTAGCAAACCATATAATAGAGGCTCAATTACTTGGGTGATAGCTGGGTTAAGAGGTAAACGGAGAAACAAACACAATTGTGAAGTTTACACTAACAAATGACATTACCTACTGCTAGGTTTTTCTTAATCATTTAGAGTTTAATTTTTAAAAAATTGTTTTGTGTGTGTGTGTGTTTGTGGGTGTGTATGTGCCACAGCATGTGTGTTGAAGGTAAAAGACAACTCTGCAGAGTCAGTAATCCCCTTGGGCATTTATGTGGGTTCTGGGGATTGAACTCAGGTAGCCATGCTTAGTGGCAGGCACCCTTTCCTGCTAGGTCATCTTGCACGCCCTGTGATACATACATACATATGTTTGTATGTTTTGGTAGACTCCCCGTATGAGAGAAAACATGTGTTAGTTGGTTTTCATTGTCAATTTAATGAAACTTAGAATCATCTAGGAAAAAATCTCAGTGTTGGATTGGTCAGTAGATATGTCTTTGGGGGACTTAATTAAAACCACTTAACTGTGGTGGCACCAGTCTCTAGGTAGGGGACCCTGAACTGTTTGAAGAATGGAGAAATGGATGGGCCAAAGAGATGGGTGAGCAGGGGACAAGAACTAGAGTTCAGTTCCTAGCACCTATGTTGGGACTCAATGGAGTTTTATGATTTTGCAGGTACACACATGCACACTTGGCACACCCTCTCACACACATACATAAAAATAAATATTCCACTTTTTAAAGTGGCAAAATCAAGCTGCGCACAAGCAAGTGGGCATCCACATGTTCGTTTCTCTCTGTTCGCAACTATGTGTATTGTTAGAAATAAGTTTGGCGTGGCAAAGGAAGACCCCACCATTCCAACAAGGCAGACTTTACTCTTAATAAAGAAGATGTGCTCGAAAAATTGGACAGGAAGTACACTTGATTTTTACTCAAATTGAGGTGGTGACTGGGTCTTTTCATCATTGACTGGGGTCAGATCTCACAGTGTTAATTGGCTAATCTGAAAAGAATTAGTGAACAGGAAATGAAAGAGAATGCAATCACTGGTCCAGGCCATCTAATTCCTGGACTTCAGTAGTGGGCCTTTGTGTAAACAAAGGTTTTAAGGGGAAGTGCTGGTGATTAAAACATTTGAATAAGGTCTTTCAAGGGAGGAGGGTATAAAGATTTGAATTCCTTGTCCTGAACACAAGTTTTATAGTATTTGGTACAAAGACTTATACTTGATATTTGTTTCTTTCTTTTTTCTTTAAGTTTTTCAAGACAGGGTTTCTCTGTGTATCCTTGACTCTCCTGGACTCACTTTGTAGACCAGGCTGGCCTTGAATTCACAGAGATTCACCTGCCTCTGCCTCCCTAGTGCTGGGATTGGTGTGTGCCACCACACCCAGCAATTACAGACAGCTGTGAATGGCCATGTAGGTGGTAGGATTTGAACCTGGGTCCTTTGGAAGAACAGTCAGTGCTCTTGCCCACTGAGCCATCTCTCCAGCCTGATATTTCTTATAGTATGATATTTCTAGCTGTCATGAGTTCTTGGTGCCGTGACTCCCCAACACAATGGACTTCTTTTCTCCTAAGTTGTTTATTGTTGGGGTATTTTATCACAGTAACAAATGAAATGACAGCAACATGCAATATTTGCCTTTTTGTTTGATACTTAACATGATTTCTAGTTCTATCCATTTTTTCTTCAAATAGCCATGCCAGCTTTGAGTGGGGATCTCAGTCCCTGGAGATTTCCGTCAGACTAAGGGCATATCTGTTAGATAGCAAGGTAGCTGTGGAACTTGATCAACTCTAAGTGATATTTGCATATTGAGTGATTAACTACAGATTTCTGAAATTTCTTTTTATTAAGAAGAGAATCTAAAACCAGGCAATGATGGTGCATGCCTTTAATCCCAGCACTCTGGAGGGAGATGCAGGCAGATCTCTGTGAGTTCAAGGCCAGCCTAGTCTACAGAGTTAGTTCTAGGACAGCCAGGGCTACACAGAGAAAAAAAAAAAGAGAATCTAAATTTTCATTTTAAAATTCAGCCTTTTTTCCTTTAAGTGTAAATTGAGTCTTAAAATATACTTTAAAAAAGACTTATTCCTGATACAATTTAGAAAGCAAATATTTTAGACTTGCTCTTTTGCATATCTTTTTCATATTCTATTTTAATTTCAATATTAACACGAAACCTTATATGTATACAGTTTTGACTTTGAAATTACATTAAAACACAAACTATTCTTACTGATGCAACATTTTCTTTTCTTCCTGGAAGAAAATAATCTCCTTAAAGGGTAATTATGTATTCCCATACCTAGCATCTTGACCAGCAAGCATATTTGCATTCCACTTTATTTGCTCAATGCATGGTTTGCCAATTTTCCTTTGAAAATAAATTATATTTGTTTGTTTTATTTTTTTAAGACAGGGTTTCTCTGTGTAACAGAGTCCTGACTGTCCTGGAACTTTCTTCATAGACCAGGCTGGCCTTGAACACCAGAGATACACCTGCTTCTGCCTCCCAAGTGCTAGGATTCAAGGTGTGTGCCACCACGCCTGGCTATGAATTAGATTTTTAAGATTAAAAAAAAAAGTCAGCTTTTGACGTTTAACTGCAATCTTTTGTATACCTAGCTGTCCTGGACTCACTTTGTAGACCAGGCTGGCCTTGAACTCACAGAGATTCACCTACCTCTGCCTCCCGAGTGCTGGGATTAAAGGCGTGCGCCACCACGCCAATTTAACTGGAATCTTTTACTTCTAACCCAGCCTATCGTGTAGGCCACAATTTGTCCTTTGATAGATTGAGACTTCTAGGGCCCATCAACCTATGCTTGCAACAAAAATAATTTCAAACTATTTTTACTCAAAAGCAAGGTGTATGTCTCTGTAACAGATGATCAGACGCTAAAGAAATTACAGGTGTGATGTACTGTCTAGTTCAGAAGTGAGAACCACATGAAAAAAAAACAAAAAACAAAAAAACCTTGAAATCCTATGAGTGAATGTCAGGTGATGGGACACTGGAGGCCATTCCAAAAGGCGCCCAGTCTCTGGGACCTGGGCCAGAAGGACCAGAGCAGCTTACCAAAGCAGCACCTGAATTCAGGCTCTGTGGCTGACATTGTACCAGCCGGCCTCAGGAGACCATCCCTCTTTACACTTACACCCCTCCAGCCCCCTCCCACCTCCTGGGTGCCAGAAGGACAACACAGAACCGGGTCTAGACTCAAAGCTCCGCCCCCGCCCCACCCAGAACACTAGACCCCGCCCCACCCAGGACACCAGGCTCCGCCTTCCCCGGGTTGCCCACTGCGCAGGCGCACAAACTCCTGCGTGTGGAAGCTGCGGCCCGGCGGCGGGGTGAGTTGGGGGCCCAGGTTTTGGGGTCACTGCAACTCCTGTGTCTTCAGTTGGGCGACGAGGCCTCCTTGTAGGTGGACCAGCCTAGAAAGAAAGGTTTCCCGCGTGCCTTCGCGTTCAGATTCGCAGGGGCACCGGGCGGCCTCTGAGTCCCGGCGGCAGCGGGAAGAGCCGGGGTCGGGGAGATAGCCGGGCCGAGTCTGGTCTTTTAGTGACCCTGCATGCAGCGGCCGCTAGTCCCTTCGCGATCTCTCCTCGCAGCGCTTTCCATTCTGCTAACTTGGGGTGCATCAGTGATCCGAGGAAGAGAGCCTAACCACGGCTTTCTGGCGACCCCGAATATTAGGTTAGGGGTCGAGGTGGACACTCCGAGTCCACCTCTGACTCCCGGACTTCTGCAAGTCACTTTACCTCTGGCGACCCCTAATATTAGGTTAGGAGTCAGAGGTGGACTCCACCTCTGACTCCCGGACGTCTGCAAGTCACTTTACCTCTATCCAGTTACAAGTGTAAAGTGAGGATGATGATAGTGACTCGTCTCAAAGTAATTGTGAGTAGGTTCTTAGAATTGAGTGTTTTCAACTAAAAGGAAGATGTTTGCATTTCCTTTTCTCACGCTGGAGAATAGCAGCCTAAAACTTAAAAAAGCAATATTTGGACATGGGATGCTTGTACCAGTTGAAAAACATAGTATTAAATATGTTAGCTGTACGTCCTATGTTAGAGAAAATGCAGGTGCTAGAAAACGTTTAAATTGAAGCTGAAGTTGACAGCTCAGCAGGTCGCCAAGCTTGATGGTTCAGTCCCCTGGACCCGCACAGTGAAAGAGAGAAGCTCTGATCTCACAGATGCAAAGTGAAACACGTAAACACGTGCACAGACATACACACAAAATACATAAATAGATTTTTCTAAAAAGCTGTAACGTTTGATGTTTGGAAAACCTCACGGAAAAAAATAGCCAGGACATATTTGTGGTGAAGAGTTAACGAATCAGGCCCGAGACTTCTGTCCTTTTTATTTCTTTCTTTTTTTTTTTTTTTTTTTTTTTTTTGGTTTTTTGAGACAGGGTTTCTCTGTGTAACAGCTCTGGCTGTCCTGGACTCACATTGTAGACAAGGCTGGCCTCCAACTCACAAAGATCCGCCTGCCTCTGCCTCCCAAGTGCTGAGATTAAAGGCGTGCGCCACCACCACTGTGGAAAACCTCATGGAAAAAAATAGCCAGAACATATTTTTGGTGAAGAGTTAACGAATCAGGCCCGAGACTTCTGTCCTTTTGCTCTGCCTGCAACCTTGGCTCTTGTTTGGCATTTGGAAACTTGTTGTTTGGCAGTATTCTGGTGTAGCAGTAATTGTTTTACACCCAACATTATGTTTTATGCCAAAATTACCAGTTACCATACAATTCTGGGACCCCAAATCTCTATCTAATGGGTTCCCCTGAACTCAGATTCATGTTGCTACTTGTTCCTTGTGAAGAGAGTGTGTGCTCACCCATCTGAGAGGGAGAGAGCTTATGGAAGTTATGGAAAAGTGACCTTTTCCATTCTAATCAGGTTGTACATACAAATGCTCTGCTTAACATACACATATATGCTGAGTCATTCTGTTCACTCCTCAGTGCCAGGAGAGTTTTGTAGATTTCCAGACACAATTTTGATAATAGAAAGTATTTGGAAGTCTAATACTTGGATGTTAAAGTTTTTTGTTTGTTTTACCTTAAGTGGAAATTGGGAAAGGAAGTTATATGGAATTGCCATATTGTGGGTTGGTGTATGTTCAGATACATTACATCTGTTAAAAAAAAAAAAGATTGGGCTGGAGAGATGGCTCAGTGGTTAAGAGCACTGCCTGCTCTTCCAGAGATCCTGAGTTCAATTCCCAGCAACCACATGGTGGCTCATAACCATCTACAATGTGCTCTGATGCCGTCTCCTGGCTGCAGGTGTACCTGCAGATAGAGCACTCATATATATATAAAATCTTTTTTTAAGAAGATGATTAGAAATTGCCTCTCCATTACCAAGATAAGTTTGAGACAATGTCTTTGAATAAGGTAACAGGTTCTTTACAAAGTCTAATCAAATACCTGGCTATTAGTATTCTTCCAGCTGTCATCTGTACACAAGTCTTCTTTATCAAGGCTTTATCTGTTATAGGGGGAGATATGACCATTTCTCATGAGCTACTTCTTTCTGGGATTCTGTTAATGCCTCTTTCTGTCCAGGACTCAAATTAAAATGTATGAATAGAGGTTTGTAAATTTAGAGGTGGAAAGACCAGATTGGCCATCTCTTTGTGGGGAGGTAGGAGAGGTGAAGGTTAAGGAGATTGAAAAGGGTTTGAAATGGCTGAGTAAAGTACATGGGGGTGGGGTGGGGGGAATAAGGGTAGGCGCAGCATGCTTTCTTTACAGGACTTTCTGAATACTTGAGAAAATGACGGAGTGGCTTCATGTAGAATATGGGTTCTGCTAAATGGGTGATGTAGTGTTAGCTTACCTAAAGGTTTCGCCAGCCAGCCAGTATGAGCTTCCATGTAAAGCTTAAGAGCCAGCTCTGTATTAGAATCTTTCCCTGTTCCCCTATTCTGCTGTAGGAATTGAAGTGTTGCTTACATGTGTTAGCAAGTGTTCTGCCCGGTCCTCGAGAACCCAAAGACCACCCAGGAGCGAACTCCGATGTAAATACATGAGGGGTGTTTATTCAAGCTCAGAGCTTGGACTCTCAATACTCACTGACACAGCAGTTTGAGTTGAGAGCCCCCAGACCCAAAAGTACAAAGTTTATATAGAGACTCAGACAAAGAAGCAGGTTCTTTACCATATGATTGGATGACATTTGGGTAGCTAGTCATGCCCATTTCTGATTGACTCGTTGTTTACTGACTAATCAGCTGAGGTCAGCTTGACCACCAGAAAGTTTGTTTAGACTTTTTGGGTGCTTTCTCAGAGTGAGCTGTCTGAGCTGGTGATGAGGAGGGAACACCCCTGGAATACAAGGTCAGGTACATTTTGTTGTTGTTCTGGAACTGGAGGTCAGCTCTGAGTAAAACTTAATACAAAATGGAATCTTTTTTCAAGGTGGATTCAGTCAGGCTCCACACAAGGACACCTGCAAACCCCCCACCCCTACACACACACATACACATACTTTTTCAAAAATCATATGGGAAACCAGTATTTAAAAAGAAATAAAAAAGAATGAAGTGCTGTAACAGATGAAGTCCAAATAATGACTGGAACTCTACTAAAAAGATCTCTATAGAATATGATTGAATCATATAAGGAAATTAGAATATGTTAGGAGAAAAGCTATCAGGGAATACTCTTATTAGATATGATGGTGATGTTATATAGGAAAATTATTCATTGTTTTTTAAAGCAGTATGCCTAAGTATTTAGGGATGCATTTTCCTTATTTCTACAACTTATTTTCAGATATTATTAAAAACAGGCATATGTATTGGGCTGAAGAGATGGTACAATGTCTAAGAGTTTGTACTGCTCTTGAGGAAGACCGGAGCTTGGATCCTAGCACCCACATTGGGTAGCACACAACTGCCTGACTCCATTTGCAGGAGATCTGATGCCCTCTTCTGGCCCGCACATGCACTACACTACCGTAGACATACACATACCTAACATTTTCTAAAAACTTATGCTTCTACCCAGGCATGGTGGTGCACACCTCTAATCTCAGCACTCTGGAGGCAGAGGCAGGGGTATCTCTGGGTTCAGGGCCAGCCTGGTCTACAGAGTGAGTTCCAGACAGCCAGGGCTACTCAGAGAAATGTTGTCTTGAAACCACCTTCCCAAGAGAAACCCCCCAAAGCAAACAAAAAAATGTGTGTTTCTATACTGATATTTAAATTAAAAAATACTAGATATATACTAGATTATACATATATATGTGTATAATACTGTATAATGTATATGTATATAATCTAGACAGTGTATGAGCATTCAGTGTATGGCTTTTAACCTCTGTAGATTTAAAAAATGTTCATAATAAAAACTTGAAGAGAAATTATGATAGCTTAAAAGTAGAAATTAATTTTTCTGTCAATATTCCACTAGGTAGTAAAGCAATTAGGTCTCCTGACGAGTAAGTTTTCTGTTTCTTTCCCTGGTCCAGGATATGTCTTGCAGTTGCCGTCCAGATAGATGAGATGGTGAGGGAAGGGCCCATTTTAAGAAGTAGTATTTATTTCCTTAGTGAAATTTGACCTCTGAGACGTCATGCATGCAGAGGGCATGTCTTAATTCAGGGCAATTTAGAAAACAATTACTGTCCACTGAGTGGCTTAATGGCAAACGTTAGGTACAGAAAGCTGGCAAGTCCCAACTCAAAGTGCTGGCAGATCTTGTTTACCCTTGCTACAAGCAGGGGTAAGGTAAACTCCAATTTAAAAAAGATCTCTTTGCCTTAACTCTCTTCTTGTTACCTCACACAAATGCAAGGTTCACTCTCTCACCTGCTCTTATTGGGGCTCATCTCCAACTACTATCACATTTTGGGTTAGATTTCAGCTACAGGGATTTTGAGATGCTTACAGGATTAAAAACACTCTATAACAGAGTAGCTGAAATGTGCTACTTGAGTATTGACTTTGTTTTTGTGGGGCTAGTCCAGGGTCTCATGCATGCTCCACCGCCGAGCTGTACACTCAGTCTTGTATGTTGATTTTACAGATCATTTTAGCTGGTTTGTTTCCCTTTTTTCTCCTCTGCTAATTTGACCAATCTAGTTTGAATATGAATTAATTATAATTTAATTTTGAAGATTAAAGTATCGTTATTTTTCTCGAAACTTTTCAGTAAATAACAGATGCGGGTAAAAGATCCATCAAAAGATTTACCTGAGAAAGGCAAAAGAAGTAAAAGACCATTGCTACCTCATGATGAAGATTCTTCAGATGACATTGCTGGTAAGTTGTGATCTCTGTCCTCTCAGAGAGTGGTGGGTTAAAGAAGTTACAGTACATGCTTTTCAGTCAACAAATTCGGAGGAGAGAGGGGAAATGTTGGCTTTATATCACCAATTGCAAATTAGAAGGTTTTCATGTGAAGTTTTATTAATATTTGAAATATAATACACTAGGCTGAGTATGTTGGTACATGTCCTTAATCCCAACATTCAGGAGGCAAACACAGGCAGATCTCAGAGTTTGAGACCAGCCAGAATTATATTACTGGTTTTTATTTACCCAATGGAAACTGTGGACTATAGCAATTTTGTATTCAGGACTATCCATATAACCTACTTATCACAAAATTTAGATAATTATTTAATTTACAGAAAACCTGAAGGAAATTTACTTAATAACATAAAATACATTATTTATATCTTCCCATAAAATATATGTTATCTTGATTCCACCCGCTTATTTTTTTTTAATTTTTTGTTTATTTATTGCCTCAAGTTACATCTCCATCATAGTGCCCTCTTTCCACCCCTCCCAGTTCCACCCTTCCACTCTCTCCTCCCTCTCCCACCCATCCCACTCCTCCGATGTGGAGTGTCCCTATATATCAGCCCCTCTTAGCTCATCACCCACTTATTTTTAAGGTTACCAATGATTTCAGTTTTAGAAGTCTGAGTCCTACTGTCATAATATTTACATTGTCTTTCAGAACCCATGCCATGGATTATGGAGAAGATCTATAGCATAGAATGACTTATTTTAGAATTTTAAATTATCAAGTTAATACAAAGTAATGGCATTTTGTAAACTGTTGCTCTGCGCTACTGATCATTCATCAACTTTCCCCAAATGTCCCTTTCCTTAATGACACACAGGTCCTTGCTATTTCAATATACATCAGAATTACTTTTTTGTTTTGTTTTTTCTTTTTGAGCCTAGGCCTGGCTAATCTCACACTCACTGTGCAGGTGAGGATAAATTGGAACTTCTGATTCTCATGCTTCCACCTCCTGAGTCCTTGGATCATAAGCTTGTGCCACTATACCTGTTGTTGGAGATTAAACCCAGGGCCTTGTGCATGCTTTGCAAAGATTCACAATTCTGAGAATTCTGAACTGCATCCCTGGGTTCTCAGAATTAGTCCTTTCATGTCTATTTTTATAGTTTGGCCTTGATGTAAAATTAGGAATTTTAATGTTGTACATATTTCATTATAATTACCTAGTGAGGAATGACATTTGTATCTAAACTAGTTAATACATAGCTAGCTGTATACCTACCTTCTCTAATCAGTTAGTAGATGGTTGTTGGTTTCTAGTTGTAGTTTTGATCCGGATATCTGAGGTAGAGAAATTAAAGTGTCAAGGTATTTGTGGACAATGGAAATATTAACTGAGACTTTAGGAGAAGGGTATAATTATTTGAAGACTTTGTATACGTGCTTAGTTTTAGCTATATTTTTCTCCACATTCACTGGAAGCTGTTATAAATGATATTTAGGGACCAGGCAAGAAATTTGTCATGGGAGAATATTCATTAAGAAGAATTCTGGCTGGGTGTGGTGGCACACACCTTTAATCCCAGCACGTGGGAGGCAGAGGCAGGCAGATCTCTGTGAATTCAAGGCCAGCCTGTTCTACAGAGTGAGTCCAGGACAGCCAGGGCTTGTTACACAGAGAAACTCTGTCTTGAAAAATGAGAAAGAGAAAGAGAGAGGAATTTTGAAAGCTCTGGTTCTTGTAAATTATGCTTCTTTTTGTTTTTCTTTATACTAACAATGATGAAAATAGCAATATAGAAAAAATAATATATGTAAAAATATTTTATGTATCTTTTAATTTTACATATTTACTTATTGGTACTAGCAAATGAGCCCAGGGCCTGGTGTATGCTAAGCACCAGCTCTATCTCGGAACTACATTCCTAGTCTAAATATGTTTTCCTGCTGCCTCTTGCAATACTGGGGAGAGACCATGTGACTAACTCTTTAAGAAATTTTTACTTCTTTATTTAAATGTATGTGCATTTGTCTGTGTCAATGAATGTCATGTATGTATGGGTGCCAGTGGAGACCAGAAGAAACTGTTGGATCCCTTAGAACTGGAATTACAGGATGATATGAGCTTCCTGATGTAGGTGCTGGGAACTAAACTCTAGTCCTCTGGAAGAGCAGGAACTGCTTAATGAACAGAAAAGACATTCAAAGTGCTTGATACATCGTAGCTGTTCAGGAAATAGTAATCTTTGTTTATTTTCTACACGGGGTTTCCCTGTGTATCTTTGGTTATCTTGGAACTCACTTTATAGACTAGGCTGGCCTGGAATTCAGAGATCTCCGTGCCTCTGCCTCCCGAGTGCTAGGATTAAAGGCATGCACCACCACGCCCAGCAATTACAGACAGCTGTGAATTGCCATGTGGGTGCTGGGATTTGAACCCTAGTCCTTTGGAAGAACAGTCAGGCGCTCATAATAGCTGAGCCATCTCTCCAGCCCCTTATGTAATTATTTTAAGAATGTTATGTTCATGCATTCATGTAATTTTATATCCTTATGAGTTTCTTTGTTTTTGACTTTGTGCTTTTTAGTTAGTATCATTCTAATAATATAGACTTTTGTTTACTGTCCTGGTGTGCTTTCTGTGCTGTGATAAACACTACAACCAAAGTCAACTTGACGAGTGGTCTTATTTCAGTTTATGATTTATAACCATCATGAAGAATGTCAGGGCAGGAACAGAGAGACAGGAACTAAAGCAAGGGAAGGAACACTGCGTACTTGGCTTGTTACCTTGAACTCACAGAGATCTGTGTGCCTGCCTCTGCCTCCTCCCGATTGCTGGGATCAAAGGTATGCCCATCATGGCTTGCTCAGTTTGCTTTCTTTTTTGTTTGTTTGTTTTTGAGACAATGTTTCTCTGTGTATACCTGGCTGTCCTGGACTCACTTTGTAGACTAAGCTATCCTTGAACTCACAGAGATCTGCCTGCTTCTGCCTCCTGAGTGCTGGGATTAAAGGCGTGCGCCACCATGCCTGGCTTCAGTTTGCTTTCTTATACAACCCTGGACAACCTGCCCAGAAATGGCACCACCGTTTGGGCTGAACTGTCTCCTTAATCATAATTCATCAATCATTAATTAAGAAAATGCAGCCAGGCATGATGGGGCATACCTTTGATCCCAGCACTCGGGAGGCAGGGGCAGGCAGACAGATCTCTGTGAGTTCAAGGCCAGCCTGGTCAACGAAGAGAGTCCAGGACAGCCAGGACTTGTTTACACAAAGAAACTCTGTCTCAAAAAAAAGAAAAAAAAAAAAAAGAAAGGAAATGTCTGCAGACTTGCCTTTGGGCCAATCTGATGGTGGAAATTTCCTGATCAAGGTTCCATCTTTTCATGTGACTCCAGCTTGTATCAAATTGATAAACTAACCAGCACACTTGCTAATGGTAGTGCTTTCACTGGCAGAGAAAATGTTTTCATTTTGCCCGACATTATTCAGTAGGGTTACCGTGCCAACACATCAGTTATGCTGTCAGCGCGAATCATGTGAAGAAGGCAGTAGCTGAGAATCTGTGGTCAGTTTGTTCAGAGTGTGTGAAAGAGAGAAGATTCTGTGATGGACAGCCAGTACTTCCTTCTGATGTTTGGTTGTGCCTCAAGTGTGGTTTTCAGGTAAGAAAGGTGTAATTTATATGGATGTCTTCTAGTATCTTTAAAATACCTACTACGAGTTGGTCTTCTGGTGATATAGGCCTTAAAGTACATTAGTTTCATGTTTAGATCGGCACTCCAAGATGGACTTAGGAATGTTTAGGATTAAATAAATACATGCTATGTTTAGAAAGTAATCATGTGTGGCTCATAAATAGATAAAAAGGGGAATCTAAACCACTTGTTCTCATATCTGGATCTGTTTTTACCTTTTTTTTAATTTAGGAAATGGATTTAACCTTTTAGATTCCTTTTTTCATTTCTTTTTAACCCCTCCCCCCTTTTTAAATGTAACTTCGTTTTTGTGTGTGCATGCCACAACACATTTGTGGATATCAGAGGACAGCTTCCTCTAGTTGGTTCTCTATTGAGTCCCATGTATATCCCAGGGATCAAACTCAAGTTGTCAGGATTGGTAGCAGGTACTTTTACTCATTGATCCATCTTACCAGCTCTAATAAAAAATTTTTCTACTAAAATGAGAAATTGTGGCATATGCCTTTAATCCCTGTATTTGGGAGGCAGAGACAGGCGGATCTCTGAGTTCCAGGCTATCCTTATCTATAGAGAGCATTATAGGACAGCCAGGGCTACACAGAGAAACCTTGTCTCAAAACAATCAAAAATAAATGAGTAAATAAATGACATAATTAAAATACGGAAATTGAGCTAGTGATTAATTTAGGAGACGGAAACCCTCAAGTAAAACCTTTTTTTTTAAATTTTAACTGTGTCTTCTCCAGTTTTATGGTTTCAGAGACTGGAGATGTTACAGGTATTATGTGTCAGACATCAATTTCCAAAGCCATTCAGAAAGAAAAGCATATCTCTTTCCTTTGCAGTTATGTGACACTTTCCTAGACTCTTACCCCCATTTAATACTCTTTCTCTTGCTCATCTAGTGAGGGACATTACTATGCTGGCCTGTTTCTGTTCCCAGCGATGTTGGGGTGGAGGGGTGGGAAATACGTGTTTGGGGAGGGCATCACTGGCCTAGGATGCTCCATGTCCCACAGTTAATACTATACAGGACAGAGAGTGTGTGCATTCCTAAATGACAGAGAAATCAATCACCTGTGCTTATCATAAGTAAATATGAAATGAACAGTAAGTTATCTACAAATAAGTAAATTTGGTAAAAATCTGTATTGTTCTTTGAAACTGTTCCCTGTTGCTTGAAATCAAAACTGTGTTTAAGTATAATTTAAGATCTGGTCAATCTGAAAGAAACTTCTGTGTGAATCATACAAATAGCATTCTGTTCATCTCCAGGGATGTGGTAAAAGTTCAGAAAGCCAGCATTCACTAAGACACTTCAAGAGCTCTGGGACTGAGTCCCATTGTGTTGTCATTAGCCTGAGTACATGGGTCATTTGGTAAGTTAACTTTGTTAGTACTTTATCTGCTAAAAAAAAACAAAAAACAAAAAACTTTGAGTATTACTAAGTAAAATTAAGATGTAATATCAGTATATACATTTCACTCTTATACACAGACACAATTTATGCAATAATTTAACAAAAATAATTTTATTCATGAAGATAAAGCTTAAATTAAAAAAATACTTATCTCTAACATTTTCTTTGTACCATAAAGAAAAATTCTGTCTAGTTGAATTCTTTGTAATGAACTAATGCAGAATCCCAACAAACTAAGAGGAGGATGGTACTTTAAGCACTCAAGTGGTTCAGGGATTCTCTAACCCACACAGTGATGTTTTTAAAATATCACTGGAGCCAAGTGTGGTGGTGTACACCATACTTACAATCACAGCACGGAGGAAAATCAGGCAGGTAATTGTGAGTTCCAGGCTAGCCTGGACTATACAGCTAGACCCTGTCTCAGAAAGACCAACGTCTAGGGGCTAAAGCAATGGTTCAGAGGTTAAAAGTGTATACTGTGGTGGGTGGAGAGATGGTTCAGCAGTGAGGAGCACTGGCTGTTTTTCCAGAGGACCTAGGTTCAATTCCATGCACACACTATGGTCTGTAACTCCAGTCCCAATGGATATGGTGCCCACTTCTGGCCGCTGTCAGTACTGCATGCACATGGTGCGCAGACATATTCAGACAAATATTCATACCCATAAAGTAAAAATAATACAATTTAAACAATTACAACAACAAAAGCAGGTGTGATGATGTACACATTTAATTCCAGCATTTGGAAGCAGAGGCAGGTGAATCTCTGTGAGTTGCAGGCTAGCCTGGTCTACATTGCAAATGGTAGGACAGTCGGTGCTATATTGAGAGACCCTGCCTTTGTTTTGTTGTTTTATCTTGTTTTTTGAAACAGAGTCTATCTACATAGCCCTGACTGTTTTGGAACTCAACCAGAGGGTCTTGAACCTACACAGATCAGCCTGTGTCTGCTTCCTGTGTATTTGGATACTGCGTTTAGAAACAACAACCAAACCACCAACACACCTACTCCCTCCAAGCCATGACTCTGATACCTGTATGAGTTGGACCATATCACTGTCCTTTCTGAAACCTTGTGACATTCTATTACATTTAAGACAAACAGGAAAACTTGATTTGATTGGTGAGGATCTGTATGAACTGTCCCTTGCTTATTTGTCCAGGCTTAGCTTACACCTTCCCCTTTGAGTTCCTGATTCCTATGCAATGTAAAGACAAAAGCTGTTAAGTGCATACCTTATAGGTAATTATTGAAGTTGCTTTTATAACATCTGCTTACATTTTCTATTTTTCAGGTGTTATGAATGTAATGAACAATTATCGACGCATTGTAACAAGAAGGTTTTGACTCAGATAGTTGACTCTCTCCAAAAACATGTTCTTAAAACACAAACAGGTAACTTCAGCAATTTGCTAAAGCAGTTTGGATTAAAATAAGATGTTTCACACTTTGCATAAAGAGTTCATAAAAAAAAATCTACTTTTTTTTTTGGTTTTTCGAGATAGGGTTTCTCTGTGTAACAGCTCTGGATGTCCTGGACTCACTTTGTAGACCAGGCTGGCCTCGAACTCACAGTGATCCGCCTGCCTCTGCCTCCCAAGTGCTGGGATTAAAGGCGCGTACCACCATGCCCAGCTAAAAATATCTACTTTTGATCCCAGCACTCAGGAGAGAGAGGCCAGCCCTGTCTACATAGGGCTTCAGCAACTGAATTTGGTCTGACTGCTGTCTCTTGAGAACTGCACATTGCATTTGCTTTGTTGACCATAAGGACACAGTCATTCGATGCCAACAGTGATGGGGAAATGTTTTTCCTACATTTCTTACCTTAGGTTTCCTAAAGTTCCAAATCAAGCCAGAATCAAAGCCATTTAGTTTTTCAAATTTCTTGAGTACTTAATTGTACGAAGAATATTAGGAAGGGAGTGTGTTAATTTTTCATTGCTGTGATGAACCTGAAAGAAACCTAAAAGAAGGATTTAATTTGCTCCCTCATGTCTTAATGGTGTCAGAAGTTTCTGTCTGTGGTCAGCTTTCTCCATTGCTATGGACCTGTGGTGAGTCAGAAGATCACTGTAGTCACAGGAAAGCTGCCTGCCTCTTGATGGCTAGGAAGCAGAGAAGATTAGGAAGGAAGAGGGAGTGAATTAGGAAGGGGCCAGAGCAAAATGCAGCCACCAAGGACATGCTCAAAGTGACCTACTACCTCCTTGCTGAACTAAAGTTTTTATTAATAGCACATCCAAGGCAAGTGCATGAGCTTTGGTGAGAATTCCATATTTGTATCAGTTGCTTTTCCAATGCTGTGATAGAATACTGTGGGAAAAGCAACTTGGGGAAGAAAGAGTGTATTTTGGCTTATAGTTTCAGAGGGATAAGAGGCCATCACGGAGGGAGGAAACATTGAAGCAAGTGACAAGACCAGGAAACAGAACTACAACATAAATCAGAAAGTGAGCTGGAAACAGGGCCAGCCTCTGCCTCCACCTGCCTCTGCTTCCCGAGCACTGAGATTAAAGGTGTGCGCCACCACACCCTGCCAGACTGTGAACTCTTTTTTGTTTTTTTTTTTTTCGAGACAGGGTTTCTCTGTGTAACAGCTCTGGCTGAGCCTGGGCTCGCTTTGTAGACCAGGCTGGCCTCGAACTCACAGTGATCCGCCTGCCTCTGCCTCCCGAGTGCTGGGATTAAAGGCGTGCACCACCACGCCCGGCTGACTGTGAACTCTTAAAGCCTACCTCCATTGACATGCTTCCTCCAGAGAGGGAGGCTGTATCACTTCCACAAACAGTGCCACCCACTAGGGACCAAGTTTTCAAAAATGTGGGACATTCTTGTTCAAAGCATGGATTCATTCAGACTGTAACAGAACACAGACTTTGAGTCAGAGCTCTGCCGTTCAGACTTGTTGGTCACTAACTTTGTGACCTCAGGTGCTTCTTTTTTTTTTTTAATAATGATTTATTTTCTTTTTTTTTAAATTTACTTATTTATTGCTTCAGGTTACATCTTCCTCATAGTGTCCTCTTTCCACCCTTCCCAGTCCCGTCCTCCTACCCTCTACCCCCTAACTCTTCCAACCCACTCCTCTGGGGTGGAGTGTCCCTACATAACAGTCCCCCGCCCCAGTCCAGCAGTCATATGAGGGCCAAGAGCCTTCTCATACACTGGAGGCCTAAAAGGCAGCACCATTAGAGCAAAGTGTCTCATTGACAGGGAGAGAAAACAAAACAAAAAGTCTATGTTCCTGTTCCCTTTAGTGCATTGGTTGTACTATAGATATCCTGTACTATATAACTAAAATCCGACTATAAGTGAATAGATGCCATGTGCATCCTTCTGAATCTGAGTTAGCTCACTCGGGATGAGCTTCTCTAGTTCCATCCATTTGGATGCAAATTGCATAATTTCATTGTTTCTGATAGCTGAGTAATATTCCATTGTGTAGATGTACCACAGTTTTTTTAATCCATTCTTCAGTTGAGGGACATCTGGGTTGTTTCCAGTTTCTAGCTATTACAAATAAGGCTGCTATGAACATAGATGAGGAAACTTCCTTGTGATTCTGTGAGGAGTCATTTGGATATATACCCAGAAATGGTATGGCTGGGTCCCGAGGCAGAGCTTTTCCAAGTTTTCTAAGATATTGCCAGACTGACCTCCATAGTGGTTGCCTAAGCCTGCACTCCCACCAGCAATGGAGGAGGGTTCCCCTTTCTCCACATCCTTGCCAGCATGTGCTGTCATTTGAGCTTTTGACCTTACCCATTCTGACAGGTGTGAGATGGAATCTTAGAGTTGTCTTGAGTTGCATTTCTCTGATGATTAAGGATACTAAGCATTTCTTCAAGTGTCTCTCAGCCTTTAGGAATTCCTCCTTTGTGAATTCTCTATTTAGCTCTGTTCCCCATTTTTTGATTGGATTATTTGTTTTCTTGGCATTTAATTTCTTGAGTTCTTTGTAAATTTTGGATATTAGCCCTTTGTCAGATGTGGGGTTGGTGAGGATTTTTTCCCAGTCTGTAGGCTGCCGTTTTGTTCGAATGACAATGTCTTTTGCCTTATAGAAGCTTTTCAGTTTCATGAGGTCCCATTTATTGATTGTTGGTCTTGGGTCCTGAGCTGTTGGTGTTCTGTTCAGGAAGTTGTCACCTGTGCCAATGAGTTCAAGGGTTTTTCCCACTTTCTCTTCTAGTAGATTTAGTGTGACTGGCCTTATGTTAAGGTCTTTGATCCATTTGGACTTAAGTTTTTTACAAGGTGATAAGTATGAGTCTAATGCCCTTGAAGAAAGAAATTGAAGAGGCCATCAGAAGATGGAAAGATCTCCCATGCTCATGGATACATAGGATCAACATAATAAAAATGGTCATCCTACCAAAAGCAATATACAGATTCAATGCAATTCCTATCAAAATACCAATACAATTCTTTATAGACCTGGAAAAAGCTATTCTCAATTTCATATGGAACAACAAAAAACCCAGAATAGCTAAATCAATCCTGTACAATAAAAAAACATCTGGCGGTATCACCATCTCAGATTTCAAGCTGTACTACAGAGCAATAGTAATAAAAACAGCATGGTACTGTTATAGAAACAGACCAGTGGATCAGTGGAATCGAATTGAAGACCCAGAAATGAACCCACATACCTATGGTCACCTAATTTTTGACAAAGAAGCCAAAACCACACAATGGAAAAAGGACAGCTTCTTCAACAAATGGTGCTTGTCCAACTGGGTGTCCACTTACTTGTCAAAGAATGAAATTAGACCCATACTTATCACCTTGTTCAGGTGCTTCTTTTGCTTCATTTTTTTCCTTAGCACACGCTTGCTTTTTTCCAGGGGTACTTTAGAGACTAATGAGTAATGAATCTAATCCTTAGGAATGAGAGGGGAAGAGGATGGCTTAGCAGTTAAGAGCACCCACTGCTTTTGTAGAGGACCTGGGTTTGGTTTCCAGCACCCAATATGGCAGCTCACAATCCTGTTACTCTAGTTCCAGGAGGTCTGATGTCTTCTCAGGCATGCCATGTGGTGCTGGGATTTGAATCCAGGTCATCTGAGAGAGCAGCCTATGCTCTTAACTGCTGAACCATCTCTCCAGCCCCCAAGATTGTAGTTTCTCTTTTTCATGAGTTGTTATTTACATATATATGCATTATGTAAATACATATTCCCAAATATAACCTAAGTCTGTATAATGTTTCTTGTATACATGTTTTCAGGGCTGACCGTTTGTTACTGGAAACCAATTTGCTTGTTCTTCTCTGGGGTGGGTCACCTCTCCCACTCCCAGATTTCCTCAATTGCCTGTAGGTCTTTGTGTAGGGAAGAATAATATTGCGAATTTTTTTATGATTTTGCACTAAGTGAAAATAACCACTGAGATGAAAGCCAGTAGCTGTTCCCTAAACATTCTTCAAGTTATGCACGGCCTCCGTTCTGATACATTTAGTGCTGCTTACAGATTGTCTAGGTACTTCCCCATGTACCTCTAAAACAAGGAGCTCGTTGAGTCTCAAGATTTTGATGTCACTGCTCCTTTGTTCTTTAAAAAAAAATGTTTGAGGTTCAAGGAGCTTTTGGTTTTGTAGCTATATCTGTTAGTCTTTGTTAGAAATGAAAACTAAAATAAGATTTACTGTTCACTGAGAAATATCAATAATTCCTTGGCATGGTAATATAAATACTATTTTTTTAGGAACAACAAATACTTTTCAAAATAAGGTTGAATGAGTAGTATTGTTTTAATTTTTTTTTATGTCTCTACTATTTGGCTCAGTAGAAAATAGCTATAGTCTCTCTCTCTCTCTCTCTCTCTCTCTCTCTGGTTTTCTGAGATAGGATTTCTCCATGTAGCCCTGGATGTCCTGGAACTCAGTCTGTAGACTAGGCTGGCCTTGAACTCAGAGATCTGTCTGCCTCTGCCTCCCAAGTGCTGACATTAAAGACGTGCACCAACAATGCCTGACAAAAATAGCTGCATTCTCATATCTGCTTCTGTATCAGAAGTGCTGTTATGTGCCGAGTGAAGCTCTGAAAACCTGTATTTTACTGCTGAATCCAGCATGGCTTCAGGCTGTACTGCAGGATGACAGGGCAGCAAGGGAATGAAGAAAAGACAAACACACAGGCACATGGACACACAGAACAATGGGGATTGGGTGGTCTAGGGCTTCCTACTTGTAGGATTTGTCCTTAGGACAATGAAGAACTACTGTTCACTTTCAAACTAGAAGAATTGTGGTGAAACAGTGTTTCTTAAAACTTCTTTCAGCTGTAGAAATGGGCAAATTAGCATTAATACTACATGACTGGTTTAGGTAATTGCATTAAGCAATTGAGATGAACCCAGTGCAGGTTCCCAGAGGAATCCTTGCAGCTGTGTAGATTTCACATCTGATGTTAGAATTTGGATGGGGCTGGGGGACACACAGCCTTGTCATATGCATAACCAAAAAGTCATATATAGCACAAAATTGAAGAGGGGCAAAAAATATCCTGGCAAGACCTAACCAGAAAGATGATCATTAGTAAGTAGACCAAAGACCTGGAGACAGTAGAATGAATAAGGTTGGCAGAGCCTGGGGAAGGGAGAAATGAGCAAAGTCCAGAGGGCTTTTAGGGCCATGAAGCTATCCCATATGATAAGGGTGGATACTTGTCACTCTCTATATGTCCATCTACAAGGAACATACACCACCAAGAGGAAACCTAATGTAAACTACGGATGCTAGGTGATAATGAAGTGTCAATGTAGGTTCATCAGTTCTAACAAATGAACCATTCTGGTGATGGATGTGGATAATAAAGAGTTTTTAGATGTGTGGGGGCAGGGGGTGTGTGGCTCAATTTTTCTTTGAACCTAAAGTCTGCTCACCATTTTTTTAAGTGACCCATGTACTCTGAAAGGATCCATTAAACTATGTTCCTTTAGTAGACTTGTGTAACAAGCATATTATACAAATACCAAATGCAGTAATTCCTGATAGAGTATTGATGAATATTGGTTTGCTTTTTGTGAACTACACAAGAGATTGAAAATTTCATGCTCTTTCTAGAACATCTGTTTAGCTAGAAGTGTCAGTGCTGGGAGGATGCTATCTTTTTCAGGCCTAAAGAAAATAAAGTATACTGTTGAGTTCATTATGCTAATACTTCTTGAGGTAACAACGACCTGAAGAGTTTATTTTAGAAAGTATGTTTTTATATGTCCCTTCCCCATACATACATACATACATACATACATACATATATATATATACATACATATATATATAATTTTAAAAGTAAAACAGTATTAAATGGTTTGAAAAATGGTACAGAGTGGGCAGTCAACAACAGTGCCGTTATTCCCCATTAAACTGTTTATAATTTTATCATAATAAAGTTCTTCATGTCATTGTTTCTAGATCCATAGATCTGTTCTGTAGTGTGTTTTAGGCTTTTGGGTTGTTCTCTGGAAGTCTTTTGGCAATATATAAATCACCAGTATTATAAAACTATTCACCTCCATTCTTCTGGAGCTTCGTTTGTTTACTTCAAGTGCACGTATTACCTGGTGCAGTGAATTGAGACTCGCTAAATAAGCATTTTACTATCAAGCCATACTCCCAACCCAAATGACTGAAGATTTTATTTTTACTCCTGTGTAAATGTGTATATGTGTATCTGGGTGTGGGTATGTTCACATGTGAGTGCAAGTGCTTGTGGAGTCCAGAGGAGGACATCTGATCCTCTGGAACTGGAGCACTGGGTGAGTGCTGGGGATCAAACTCAGGTCCTCTGGAAGAGCCTCTGCAAGCACACTCTTTAATGATGAGCTATCTCTCCAGTCTCCAAATGTTCATTTGTCCTTTCTTCCTCCTTCCTTCCTTCCTTCCTTCCTTCCTTCCTTCCTTCCTTCCTTCCTTCCTTC
>CAJQZJ010034466.1:2902744-2922882 GCA_907164525.1 Lophiomys imhausi | reverse complement strand
TTCCTTCCTTCCTTCCTTCCTTCCTTCCTTCCTTCCTTCCTTCCTTCTTTCCTTCCTTCCTTCCATCATCCTTCCTTTTTTCCTTTTCTTTTTCTTTTTTTTTAGTTGTGAGTAAATTGAGGTAAAAAGAATGAATGGTAATAAAAAATATTTTTATGTTCTTTTTAAATGTTTTCATTGTAGCAGCTTTGCTCTTTTCATTATAGCACACTCCAAAAATTCTTGGAGTTCAGTCTTTAGAGAATTCGGTTCTGTGTTTTTGAAAGTGGAGGGGCTATGGTGCAGCTCATTTTCTAGCATAGTTACCTAGATTTGCCTAGGAGTTGAAACCTGGGGTTCAAGCCCCAATGACACATAAACTAGGGATGGTAGCAAAAACACAGGTAACTTTAGGTATAAAATAATTGACTAATTGAGATACCCCCTTGTTTTAAACTAGAATCTTGGCTCTCAGGAGATAATTCTTTAGTGAATAAATGTGCAAAATATATACTTAGTTTTGCTAAGATAATACCATAAATTCAGAATTTGTGTACCAACTCTGTACTTTCTGGTCATTAGTCATAAGTATTCTATATAAATATTAAATAGCAGTTCATATAATATCTGGCACACTGTGGACATTCCATAAACCAATTGAATTTAAATTGTTCCATATTCTAAAACTTTCCTTTCTACTTTAAATAAAAAAGTAGCTTTTAGAAAATGCTACTATGTTTTCTGATTAAATTACTGCTCTATTTAATCAGCCTAATAACATTGTTAATATTGAATATTTTCTCATAGATTTTAAAAAGTGAACAAACAGACTCTTGCCACGTATGAAGTGGCTGTTTAACCGTGAAATCAACTGTGTTTATTGCTGCTGCCCTGTGGGCACCTTCTTTCTGGCAGTGCTGCCGTATTTGGTGGCTGAGCACGGAGAGCCAGGTGGTGATGCGAAGCTTTGCGCAGTGAAGCGCGGATGTCTCCAGCCTTGACATTTGCCATGCCTTACTGCTGAAGGGAAGGGGGAAATCTGTTTTTCCATATGTTTATGCTTTTTTTTTACTGCAGTTTTGTCCAGATGGTCTTATGAACATTGTTTACTTTGGAATGTCATCCCAGATGTTTTAAAAAGTGATGGGTTAATGAGGTACACAGATACATAAACCATATATTAATTTTTTTTAATGTTACTTCTAGGACTAGTTTTCTAAGTGATTGTGTGTATTATTTGTTTATTTGTAGTTACTTTCTGTAGTTTATTTGTCCCAGGAATTGTTTTTGTGTAAAACGTTAAAAGAACAGGCTGGTAGGTAGCTCCGATGTTGACTGCTTGACTGGGGTACCAGAATCCTGGGTTCAGTCCGCAACGCTGCGTGAAACTGGGCATCTTGATAATTGTCTGTAACCCTGAACACTGGAGAGGGAAGCAGGAGGATTGCACCAGGTAAGGCTGCGTGAGCCTGTTTCAGATACGTTACATATCAGAACAGCACGTATTGAGGATATTAAGGAAAGGAAAAGTGAGGACTCATTTGTTCAGAGCTGTACACACCCAAATCTTAGCCTACCATCTTTTATAATTATCTTCTTTTTATTTATATTTATTTATTGTGGTTTTTCAAGACAGGGTTTCTCTGTGTAACAGCTCTGGCTGTTCTGGACTTGATTTGTAGACCAGACTGACTTGTAACTCCCGGAGATCCACCTGCTTCTGCCTCCTGAGTGCTGGGATTAAAGGCATACGCCACCACCACCTGGCCAATTAGTTTTATTGAACATAAGTCATTGATGGGAATTTAAGTTGTAAAGTGTTAGGTTTATAATTGGAATATTACTGTTATGACCTTAAGTAAATCATTTAACTTGTCTGAGAGAGTACTGGGATTAAAGGCATGTGCCACCACACCTGACATAGAGATATTTTCTTTGGTGGCATAGCCACTATTAAGGAGTCTTTGCACTTGTAAATAGTTCCTCACCTGGGATCTTCTAAGAAACACTAAAAAAAAAAAAAAAAAATGGATCACCAAAACAGCACCAGCCACAACAGAAAATCATGGTACATAGAAAAGGGATTAGCTGAGATGCAGGGATCAACAAGCTTAGGAGGAGACCAAGAGTATAATAATGGAGGGTGAATATTTCAAAAACAATGAAACTCATTATGTAAAATTAAATTTGTGAATAAATGACACAAGAATACAGTATCAGTGAGCATCCACACAATCACTCTAGTAGAAATCTAGCCTTCTTATGCCTGATGAATTCCTAAAATGGACATAAGGATTTGAGCACCTGTAATGTGGGAGTCCTGAAATTGTGGTGTACGATTATAAACTATCGCAGACTGCGATGATGATTATAAATTGCTTTTTTCGGGCTGGAGAGATGGCTCAGCCGTTAAAGGCTAGGCTCACAACCAAAAATATAAATTTCTTTTTTCTTTTTTAAGATAGGGTTTTATGGCCGGGCGGTGGTGGCGCACGCCTTTAATCCCAGCACTTGGGAGGCAGAGGCAGGCGGATCTTTGTGAGTTCGAGGCCAGCCTGGTCTACAAAGCGAGTCCAGGACAGCCAGAGATATTCAGAGAAACCCTGTCTCGAAAAACCAAAAAAAAAAAAAAAAAAGATAGGGTTTTATGTATTTCAGGTTGGCCTCAAACTGACAATATAGCCAAAGAGGAACCTGAATTTCTGATTTTTCTTGCTTTCACTTTCCACATGCTGAAATTACATGTATATGTACAAATATAGATACATATCACCAGCCTGGTGCTCTGTGGTATAGGGAGTGAACATAAGGCCTCATGTCATGTATGCTAGGCAAATAGTCTCTGAAGTAAGGTACGTTCACAATCCCCTGTATGATGGTTTTGAGTTATAGTAATCTATTACATAGGTGGAATCAACATGTCAGTTTATAAATGTTAGGAATTGTTCTTCATTCTTAAATTGTCGTTGAACACAAACTAATATGCAGTTTTCAACTGGATGTGATGTTACATGCCTTTAATCCCAGCACTAGGGAAGTTGAGGCAAATTCAGAACCAACCCAGTCTACATGACAAGTTTTAGGTCAACCAGAGCTACATAGACCCTGACTCAAAAACAAATAAAAATAATAATGCAATTTTTAGATCTATACTAGTTATCTAAACTGTCAAGTCCAAAGCATGACACTCAAGTTTGCTACTTAGATACTTTCTTTTTTATAGTAAACTATGATCCCATTAACTTTTAGCTTCTTTTTTTTTTTTGTTTTTTTGAGACAGGGTTTCTCTGTGTAGCCCTGGCTGTCCTGGACTCACTTTGTAGACCAGGCTGGCCTTGAACTCACAAAGATCCGCCTGCCTCTGCCTCCCAAGTGCTGGGATTAAAGGCGTGCGCCACCACCGCCTGGCAACTTTTAGCTTTTAAAATCTCAAACTCACAGGAAAGTTGCCAAATTTTACAAATGGGCATCACCACTTGTAAGATGGTAGTTTTTCTGACTGTGTCCTTTCTCCTGTTTACTAGTTGTCATCTTTTCATCAAAAGTTTTCTTTTTGAGCCTGATGTGGCAATGCTAGACTTGAATTCCAACACTCAGGAGGCAGAGGAGATGGATCTCTGTTGAGTTTGAAGCCAGCCTGGTCTACATAATGAGTTCCAGGACAGCCAGAGTTACATAGAGCTACATTGTGAGACCTTGTCTCAAAAAAGAGACACAGAGAGAGGGAGTTTTCCCTTATGGGGCTGGAGAGATTCCTCAGTGGTTAAGAGCACTGACTGTTTTTTCAGAGGACCTGAGTTTGATTCCCAGAACCTACATGGTGGCTCACAGCTGTCTGTAACTGCATTCCCAGAGGACCCAGTGCCCTCTGGCCTTTGTGGGCATTAGCCATACTAAGTAGTACACAGGAATACATACATGTAGGCACTTGTCCTAGTTCTGCCCCAAAACATCCTTCGAACATGCAAAGTACAGATGAAAGGTTGTCAGACCAAAGTCATATCAAAGTTCCTGTTCCCCCTCCTTTTACAGTAATCTCTGCGTCTTTTACCTGTGGAGAGTCTGGTCTAAAAGGAGAAAACAGGATTTGGGGTTAAAAGAGTCAGGAAAAGATTACAAAATATTTGCCTTGATTGAATCATAGTATGCAGCTATACATCCTTTAAGTTTTAAAGTAATAGTCATTAATGGGGTATTTTGCTTTTTTCTTTTTATAAATAATATATTTATTGAATTAACTTTACTTGAAAGATCTCAATACCTCACCAGATTTACATTTTACAAGTAATTGGAAATAATATTATATTGCTGATTTGTCAGGAGGGATTTTTTTTTCTTTTTTTTTCGAGACAGGGTTTCTCTGTGTATCTCTGGCTGTTCTGGACTCGCTTTGTAGACCAGGCTGGCCTTGAACACACAGAGATCCGCCTGCCTCTGCCTCTGTCAGGAGGGATTTTTATCACCACTTTATGTAAGGATGAATACACATATTTGAATATTTGTGGGTGTATGCATGTGAGAGAGAGAGAGAGCCAGAGAGAGGAGAGTGAGCGAGCAAGTAAGAGAGAGACTGTGTTTAGAGAATCAAATGTCCATAAGGCAAAATACATAGGTTAAATTCATTAAAGATAACTTTTGATGAACCAAAAAAAAGAAAAAGAAAAAGGAATACATGTAGGCAAAATACCCATACACATTAAAATGTTTCTAAAGATTTACTTATTTTTAATATATACAGTGTTCTGTCTGCAGGTATGCCTGCAGGCCAGAAGAGGGCACCAGATCTCATTATAGATGGTGATGAGCCACCATGTGGTTGCTGGGAATTGAACTCAGGACCTCTGGAAGAACAATCAGTGCTCTTAACCTCTGAGCCATCTCTCCAGCCCAAAATGTTTTTAAATTAAAAGAGCAACAACAGAATTTCCCCTCACCATTTAATCTCATTTTTAAAAGTCTATTATCAATTTGTATTCATTCTTTAATCATCTGTTTTCATACTCTTATTTACCTTGATGTTCAAATTTTTTTGTTTTGTTTTGTTTTTTCAAGACAAGATTTCTCTGTGTAGCCCTGGCTGTCCTGGACTCACTTTGTAGACCAGGCTGGCCTTGAACTCACAGAGATCAACCTGCCTCTGCCTCCCAAGTACTGGGATTAAAGTCGTGCGCCACCACGCCCTGCTGATGTCCAAATTTTTAGGCCAGTGGTTTGCTTGTTCTGAACAAGATCTCATGTAGCCCAGGGTAACTTCAAACTCTATTTGTAGCTAAAGATGACCTTGAGTTTCTAGTCATTCTACCTCTTCCTCTAATGTGCTGTAATTATCACAGTATTCCACCAAAACCAAGTGTTCATTACTGTTTTGAGTCCTTCCTTATTCTTTGGCACAACAACAGTTTTATAGGCTCATTTCCCATCCTTTCCAGCAGAAGCTTAGAATCAACTTGTGCGTAAGCACTTACTCCTTTTCATTTGGGGAATGGCATTTAGAAGGAAGGTCATTTAGAAGGAAGGTCAGTTCTCTATAAACTTTTAAGTTCATCAGGAAATTATTCTGTAATGTGATGTAAGGTATAGATACCTATGTTAGAATGAGTTCAGTTTGATAGCAGTAAAATCCAAAACCCAAAAATATTTTGTGGTCTTAAATTGTCAAGTGACACAAATTTAATTTTATACCTCATGTTAGTTATGTTTTCTGTAACTCATAGATGCATTTTCTAGAATCATAAAACTTTGTGAAGAAAAACGTGAAGCAGGTGAAATAAAGAAGGGGAAAAAAGGCAGCTGTGTGCCATCTGTTAAAGGAATTACAAATTTAGGAAACACTTGCTTCTTCAATGCAGTCATCCAGGTAAGAGGCGTCAGAATCATTTGTAAACCTGAAACAGTTATTTGAACTAGTTAACATGAGCACAGACACACTGCAGTGTAGATTGTCCAAGGACTGGTTTTTTTTTTAAGATTTTATTTATTTATTTATTGTGTATACAGTGTTCTGCCTGCATGTGTATACATTCACTCCAGAAGAGGGCACCAGATCTCATTTTGTAGATGGTTGTGAGCCACCATGCGGTTGATGGGAATTGAACTCAGGACCTTTGGAAGAACAGCCGGTGTTCTTAACCTCTGAGCCATCTCTCCAGCCCCCAAGGACTATTAAATGTTACCCTACAAAGTTCTTTCTGTTTTTTTGGGGGGTATGTTGGTCATTACCACATGTGTTCTCAACAGTGCTACTGGGAAGTCTGTCTTACAGAGCTTCATTAGGCACACTGACGCAAAGTGTGAAGTGTGTTCAATAAACCCTTTAGCATTTTAAATGGGCATGTTTTGCTGCATGAGATCTGAAACGCTGAGAATGTCTTTCCATCAAACCAGAGACATACTATAACTGAACCAGGAGGCTTGACCTTTTCTGTTGTTTAGAACTTGGCTCAGACCTACATTCTCTTTGAATTGATGAACGAGATAAAGGAGGATGGCACCAAATTCAAGATTTGTCTTTCGTCAGCTCCACAGCTGGTGAGTCACAAGTACAAGAGCCACATAATACCTGTTACCAAAATATTTCTTTTCTGCTTCTCTAAACTGATAAATGGGACTGTAAACAGAGACTCTAAAACACAATTGAAAAGTCTCTCATAAAAATAATAATCAGATAACTTTTTCAGAAATTGTAACTTTAAGACATGCTATGATTCACAAATATCATGGACAAGTACAAAAACATTGAGGCAATTTTTATGTATATATACTGGAAAAGCAAGAGTGGAGCTTGGATTGAGCAAAATGCCCAGGACCCTTGTTTTGTAGTCAATGGTAACTTGTATTTAAATTTGGGTTGTTGTTGTTCTTAGATTTAAATATTTAACATCTGAAGGTTTACAATATTTTTATTAACAGTTTATTTACTTGGTGTGTATACACATGTTGCCATGATACAGGTGCAGCGTCAGAGGGACAACCTGTGTGATTGGATTCTTTCCAGTGTGGCTCTTGGTGATTGAACTCAGGTCATTTGGCTTGACAGCAGGTGCCTTTACCTGCCAAGCAGCCATGTCACAGGCTCTTCATGTAAAGGTTTTTGAAGTCTAGTCTCATGATAGAATTTTAAGATAATGAAAAAGAAGAAAATAACAAAAAGAGTAGTTCTGGCATCCAGAAGCTGACCTAGCTAACACACAGTCAGGCCATGTTACTCTGTCTCACAGTAGGGCAACCTCAGGCTAGGGGTCCAAGATTGGGACAAAATGAAAATAAAGTAAGGCCATTTGTAATTTATCTAAATACACATGAAACATATTTACTCTGCCATTTAGTATGTTTGTTAACTAACATGAAAGTGAATGACAGCCACTTCCTAAGCAGGCATACCTCAGTCCTATCTGCCCTGGCTGGAGATTAGACTTCTTGAGATAGTCACTGGTAGAATTACCTCTGTTTACTGATGGCATCTATCTAGAGCAAATCATTTCTTTAGATTCTATGTCAAATTGCTTAACCAAAGTACAAATCTTTGTAGGGTCTTATAATACCCCCTTACTGAGACACTCAGCATTCCCAAGAATATATGTTCTGCCTCGTGGCAACAAGTGGTTGGCTAACTTTATTTCATTGTAAGCGTGTGATGGATGGACTTCTGCCAGAAAGGACTGACAGTGGTAACCATAATAGTTATTCAGAGCTGGTGTAGTCCATGTGTTTGTAGTCCCAGACATCTGAATGGGAGGCTGAAGCTAGGTGGTAGTTTGTTTGCAGTAGTTCAAGGCAGCCTAGGCAACTTGGTGAGACCCAGATCTTTCTTTTAAAATAAAAGGTACAAGGCCATGTTTGGTCCTGTCTGGGATCCCAGCTGCTTTGGGAGGCTAAAGTACAAGCATGCCTGGGGAGCTTAGCAAGACTGTCAAAAATGATTTTTTTAGAACAGGGCATGGTAGCACATACCTTTAATCCCAGCACTCTGGAAGCAGAGGCTGGCAGATCTCTGTGGATTCAAGAACAACCTGCTCTGCAAAATGAATCTAGAACAGCCAGGGATACACAGAGAAACCCAGCCTCAAAAAACCAAACCAACCAAACAAACAAACAAATAGGGTGAGGTATATAGCTCAAAGGTGAGTGTTTGCTTAGCAGATGTTCAATCACCAACACCACATAAATAAAATAGAAAAGTAATTGTACATGTATTGCAAGTAAGTTAGAGGAAAACAAAGTGTGAGTTCATGATCTGGCTTTTGAGAGCAGTTGAAAAAGTTTAAAGAGTGTCCATACAGTCGGTGATATGGATCATGCTTCCCAGGAAGCAAAGAGGGATTAGCAAGAAAACGGTTGGTGGAGGAAAAAAAGGCTTAAAATGGGTTAATCTTAACACAATTGCTACTTTTATTGAGCTTTATATCTCCTTAAAAGGAGATGTAACATACTAATTTGGTCATGTAATTTCCCATTCCTTCTTTTGTTAGCAAAAGGTTTGGGGAAAAGTAAGGCAATGAGACGAAATAAAAGGAGGAGGACTTAGCTACTCCTAAATTATGGAGAAGATTTTTATTGTAGATGTAAGGGAGAAAGGAGGCAGAGAGAAGAGTCCAGGTTGAACATGGTGGATCAAGAGGCCAACAGACCTGTGTAGCCAAAATTGCTGAGTAATTATGGGGATCAGGCTGGGAAAAGGGAAGTGGAAGCCTAGCCCCTAGGAGGAAGAGGCTTAGGATAGGGGGTAGGGTGAGAAGTGCTGGGAGGAGCCCCAGGTACGAAGTGATAATGGGAGAGCTGACCAGCTTCCACTTTGATTTTTTTTTTCCTTCTGAGACAGGGTTTCTCCTTGTATCCCTGGCTTTCCTGGACTCACTTTGTAGACCAGGCTAGCCTTGAACTCTCATAGATTCACCTGCCTCTGCCTCCTAAGTGTTGGGATTAAAAGTGTGAGCCCCCATGCCCTGCAATTACAGACAGCTGTGAACTGCCATATGGTGCTGGGATTTGAACCTGGGGCCTTTGGAAGAACATCCAGTGCTCTTAACCACTGAGCCACCTCTCCAGCCCCTTTCTTTGATATGTTAATAGCACCTCAACCATTTGTCTGGGCTTTCTGAGACCCAACTACTAATAAGATGAAGTTCTAGTAAATATAATTTGTGTTTATTTGTGAATTTGTACAAATAGTAAGTAGATTTATAATTTTCCTTGCAGAAGAGCTCATCAAGAGACAGGTAGAATCACCTGAGGATTAGTGATTTCACTCAAGCTGTGGTCTCATTAAGTAAAAGGTGGAGGGTATTGAAAATACTGAGTTTGGTTTTTGTTTTTGTTTTTAAAGCAAGGCATTGTTAACAAACTTGTGCCCCAACTCATGTCTGGCCACTTGTCATCAGTATGGCAACTAAAAAAGAGTCATATGAACAGTGGAAAGCAGAAAGTGTGGCCACATTTGGGAAGTGGGTAAAGAGATCCAGCAAACCCCTGAAGTCCATCCTTGAGGTCCTAAAGTGCGGAAAGTTTAAATCAGTGGTTCTCAGTCTTCCTAATGCTGTGACCCATTAATACGGTTCCTCATGTTAGGTGACACTCAACCATAAAATTATTTTTGTTGCTACTTCATAAGTGTAAGTTTGCTACTGTTATGAATTGCCATGTAAATATCTGTGTTTTTAAGGGTCTTTGTGAAGAGGTGGCAATTTACAGGTTCTCAACCACTGGTTTAAATAGAAGGCCCAGAATATGCAAGGGCTTAAGTCTCATCATTGTCTGGGCTTAAGGCTCATTCTGTAGAGTGGTCTGACAAGTTGTTAGAAATGTGTGAAATCAAGTTCCCCCTCAGGTTGGAATTTTTTCCGGTCTTCCAGCATAGATTCCTGGGGAAATTCTCATTTTTTGGAGGGTCCATTGTTTCAGATTGAGTGACACAAGTCTCTTTAAAATATCTGTATTTCTGCTAGTCCCAGGTAAAGCATTTAATTCTGTTTTGTATTCTTTTTAATAATTTATATAAGAAAGACTAGAAGTTAGTTAATACACTGGAGACAATTTAGTTACTGTCTTTTAAATAAAGTATAGCTCTTATTTTCTTGATAATGTTTTGTTTTGAAATTATGTATTTCTGATATAGCATTGATCATGTTTTCAAAGGATCCATTAGTGGTGGAACTTTCAAGCCCTGGACCATTGACTTCAGCCTTGTTCCTGTTTCTTCACAGCATGAAGGAGGCTGAAAAAGGACCACTTTCTCCTAAAGTTCTTTTCAATCAGCTTTGTCAGAAGTGAGTCTGTATTCTTAATATGAACAACGAGGTCACAAAGTACTAACATAATATTCCCATTTAACAAGGGTTTTATTCCTGCTCTATTGTTTTGGTTGCTGCCCAGACTGCCAAGACAAAGAAGCAACATCTGCTAGCCACATCTGTGTGCTTTAGGCGAACCATCACCATACTCTGAAGAAGTGATTGTTCATCCCGTTTTGTGTGTTAGGAAACAGAGGCTCAGCAATTATGTAGCTTACTTAGTATGTGGCAACACAACTGAGAATCAAACGAAGTTTGTCCTGACTCAGGTCTATGATGCAATATGATATATGTATGTATATACTGGGATAGCAGCTGTTTTCTTGTTTTGGCAGGGTGAGTTGTTTGTGCTACCTGGACATAGATTTCTGGAGGTGAGACTGAATAGTCAGGCTGGGGCTAAAAATTCTTCATGGCTTGAGACCATCTCTTACCTGCAAAATCTAGAAAGTAGCATAAGAGATAAGTTTGTTTGTTTGTTTGTTTATTGGTGTCTTGTATGTGTCAGGCCAGGTCTACCAAGAAGCTACATTTTAGACTCCTAGCTTCTTTTTTTAAAAAATGAGCTTTGAGGTAAATAGCTTTTGTAGATTTCTCCAGTGCACCAAATGTTGGATTTAGAGGTGGAATCCCTATGCAGCAGAATCCATAAAGTCACACCATGTGACAGATCTCATATGGGAGGTTTTATTAGGGGAGGGGATGGGGGTGCAGAGGCCTCTGGGCGGAGGTAGATGGAAAAAGGGAAGAGTGGGAAGAGTAATGGGCTTTTATAGGAGAATGTATCACATGTGCAGAAGGTGGGTATGGGACTTGTGATAAACATGTGGCAACAGTTGGTGATAATGTGTCTTGTCTCTGGTTGCTTTGGGCTGGCCGTGTAGGTGCCTGATTGCTAACATTACAATTGGCTTATGTTTAGAAGCAAAATCTTTATATGCTTGGAAACATGTATATGCTATAAATGACTTACCTACTTTGGTGTTTATAAGAAAAATAAAATAAAGCAGAGATGCAGAAGAAGGGCTCTACCACAGGATGAAGACTGAGCTCATTAAGACAGGCCTGAGGGGCTGGGGTGCTAACTTTAATCCCAGCACTTGGGAGGCAGAGGCAGGTGGATCTCTCTGAGTTTGAGGCCTGTCTGGTCTATAGAGTGATTTCCAGGATATCCAGGGCTACACAGAGAAACCCTGTCTTAATTAAAAAAAAAAAAAAAAAAGAAGGGCTGAGGAACATACATATGTACTGTTTAGTATTTGGCCTGCACGAATGAGAAGATATCCTGAGACTCATGAGTCCAGAAACCACACAGCTCTGAGAGGAGAGGATATTCCCAGTGAAAGTGTTACAGCTCTTAGGAAAGTATCTTGGGACACGTGAGCCCAGGAACCACACAGCTCTTTTAGGTAGGACAATGTCCCAGTGGAAGAGCATGCTGAGGCACAGGAGCCCAGGAACCATACAACTCTGAGAGGAGACTTCCTCAGCAGAGACCTTGCAGCTCGCTGGGAAAGTTTCCTCAACCCCAGCTGAGCTGAGGAGCCTGAGCCTGAGCCCCACTCCTTCTCCAGCCTTTGCAGCTCACAGAGGAGGGTTTCTCCAACCCCAGCTGAGCTGTGGAGCATTGGGGCCTGAATCCCACTCCTTCTCTTCTTCTCTTCTTCCTCTTCAGCATTGCTTCTTGGCTTCTTTGCTTCTTCTGATGAAAGTCTCAGCGCGCATCAAATCTCATAAGGGAGATTTATTTGAGGTTACAGGGTGAGGAGGGATGAATCCAGGGTGTGACTGCCCTGCTCCTGGGAGAGGACAGCAGTGAACTGAGCAAACTGCAGGGCTTATGTAGCATTTCTTGGGGGTGGATCTTTCTAGGGCAGGGATTTCTGGATTGAGGATTGGTGGAATTTCAAGTCCTGAGTTTACAGAGCTCAGGGATTGGTGGGCTTTTCTGTTTTGGGATTGGTGAGTCTTCTCAGACTTTTCACCTTAAATTAGCATGATCTGGGGTGAGTCCTGTTGAGGGCCTGGGGATGTCCTTTGTGACAGTTACAGAGGCTAGAAATGTTATGATAGAGAGGTCTGGGGGTGGGGGAGCGAGGCTGGGCTGCTAGAGCTCCTCAGGCAGGCATCTGGCCAATTTCTCCTTCTTGAGGGTTTACAAAGTTGCCAAGATTACAAAGGAAGTCGTGGCAGGGAACTCTTTCCCTGGTTGCAGTGGAAGAGGATGTTCTGCATTTGTGGACAGTTCTCTTGACAGCCGTAACCTGAGGCAGGAAAGATGTGTTGGTGGACAGCTCCCAAGGCAGAGGGCTGAGGCAGGAAAGATTTCATCACCGTGGACAGCTCCCTAGTCAGCAGCAGGTTGAGGCAGGACAGCTCCAAGTGGGTAGCTCGCCATTCTGACAGGAGTGCCAGAAGCTGACATTTTGATTGCTCCAGCCCCACAGGCTGGGGCAGGAAAAGGAACACTGACAGCTCTGGCAGCATGCTTTTGCAGTGTGCTGCTCAGGGGCTGAATTGATATTTCTGGAGGGGGGGGGGGGTTGGTGGACCACTTAGATCCATCGCTGCTAAAGCCTCTTTGATCAAGGCCACAGTGGCGGCTGCATTGGGACTACATGTACATACATGCATGAATGTTTGTATGAGGAAATTACAGTTGTTGTTGAGGTTTTGTTGTAGGGACCGTACCAGAAATGACCACTCAGACACAATTTATAGCCAACTGAAAGTCTGTATTCTAACTGGCTGGGACTACACTCAAGGTATTCAGCACCTAAGTGTGGCCCCAAGCATTTAGACCAATGAGTATTTTAAGACACAAACCATGTCCTGACTTACTTGGCAGCTATAGGGGGTGCTTCACAGAAGCAAGCAGAAGCCAAGATTAGTGGCTAGCGAAGGGTTCTGCCCAACAAGCTAAGCCACAGTTCTGCACCTGTGGGTCATGACCACTTTAGAGCCAACGGTGATTTCACCGGGGTCACTTAAGACCACCAGAAAAAAATATTTGCATAATGATGCATAAGAGTGGCAAAGTTACAGTTATGTAGTACAATGAAAATAAATTTATAGTTGGGGTCACCACAACATGAGGAACTAAATGTATTAAATATAATACTAATGTACAAATGGGTTGCAGCATTAGGAAGGTTGAGAACCACTGAGCTAAGAGTTTGAGTGGGGCCTAGGGTAGGGTTTTACCCAGTCTTTTTTTAATTCTAGAGTTAATTTAGTGAGGGTATCCTTTATGGCTTTATTCATTCTCTCCACTTTCCTCAAGAATTGGGGCTAGTAAGGGATATGGAATTTCCAGGGGATTTGGAAAAAGTTGGATATTTGTTAGTAATTGAAGAGATGAACTCAGGGCTATTGTCTGACTGTATGGAAGAAGGCAAGCTGAAGCAAGGGATGATCTCAGAGGCAGCCACTGGTATGTCATTTCTTAGTTTTGGAAGCTGCTGCCCTGCACTTCCTGTATAATCAGATATATTTATCCCTCTCAGGGCTCTGATGTGGTTGAAGATTAGATAGCTAGAGTCTCATCATTAAATTTTGAGTTGTTTAGGAATCAAGAGGGTGTTCTGAATCTAAGAAGATGTTTTTAAAATTGTGATACAAGTTAGGATGGAAGCTGAGTTGGATATAGAACTTTAAACTTATGGAGATGGTTAGATAGTAGAATGTTAAAGTCAGGTGCCAAATACATATGGACTGGACATTGGGAATGTATGCTAAGCCATATAACTCTCATAATTGTGGCCTAATTATTTCTGTTGTATTGTATTGTATTTGTTGTTATAAGAGAAAGAGCCATTTGTTAGACTGAAAGGGGGAGCTGTTGGGGGCAAAAAGATATACCTTAAACTTAAAAAAAAACTATAATGTGAGCCCTCTTATTTGTGATTGGGAAGGCCTCAACCCCTCCTGAAAAATATCTATGAATACTAGCAAACATTTTTGTCTCCCAACTGGGAGCATATGGGTGAAGTCTACCTGCCAGTCTAGGGAAGGTAACTGAAGTCTCATTTGGTGAGATAGAAAATGGGGAGGACAAGGGATGGGGATAGGATTTGTGTTTTGGTGAGTCTCACAGGACTTGGCGCAGTCTTTTTAGAAATAGCAGTCAGTGGTGATGAGGACGATTAACTGGAGAAAGGAGAGCAGAGTGATATGAAGGGTGAAGTAGGGAATGTAGATAAGTCAGGATGTCAGCCCTCAGAGGGGGTTCCAGGGGTGGGGAAAGGGTATCTTATATGTTCAAGATTTCCTCTGGGGTTGGAGTTTGTTGTCAGAACATAGTCAAGATATGGCTGGGCAGTCTGCTAGGCCATTTGGTCAGCCCTGTTATTGTAAGGAGAGATATATCATTTGTCCTTTTGATGTCCACTGCAGTGGAGCATGACTGCTTATGTGGAAAGGAGAGATGCTTTAAGGAGTGCCTGTATTAAAAGGGACTTAATAATTGGTGTCCCCTTTTGGGTTAGGAAGCCCCTTTCTCTCTGGAGTAAGATGTTGGAGTGTGCCTGGAGTTGGTGTATACACTGATATGCTTCATGTATTTGGGACATAACTGTTTCCTCAGCACCTGAAGGCCAGGAAAGTCTATGAGAAGCTTAGAGATCTGGCAGCTTCATGAAGTTAAATAGTGTTAGGGCATTGTGTGCTTAGAAATTTGTTTTAACTCTGACCAAAATAGCTTCATTTGTTTTCATGTTTCCTTCTTTTATTAAGAATTATAAAAATTAAAAATATGTTAAAATAGTTGAATGCTCCTAGTTTAAAAGTTCAGATTCCTGTCTACCCTATTCTTCAGGGCTCACTACTACAGGGTTAGTGCCTCTCACCTGACTTGCTTAGGAGCAGAAATGTTTTAGACTTTGAGTTTTTTTTAGATTTAGGGACATTTTCTTTTTTCTTTTTTTTTTGGTTTTTCAAGACAGAGTTTCTCTGTATAGCCCTGGCTGTCCTGGACTCACTTTGTAGACCAGGCTGGCCTCGAACTCGCAAAGACCCACCTGTCTCTGCCTCCCAAGTGCTGGGATTAAAGGCGTGCGCCACCACCGCCCGGTGACATTTTCATATTTTATGAGCCATCTTAAAGAAAGAATTCAAGTGCAAGCACAAAGTTCACTTATGTTTTATATAAGTTTATGAACATAACCTGACAATAATTTTATTTTATTTTTTAAAGATTTTATGCTTATTGTATGTGTACAAGTATTTTCCTGCATGTATGTATGTGTGCTACTCCTGCCTGGTATCCTTGGAGGCCAGAAGAGGGCCCCAAATCCCCTGCAACTCCAGTTAGAGATGGTTGTGAGCTTTGTGGGTGTTGAGAACCAAACTCGGCTTCTGCAAGAGCAACAAGTGCTCTTAACTACTAAGCATCTATTGAACATTCTCAGAATATTTATGGGAACATTATGGACAGTTCTATAAAATGTATTTGAAATGAAGCTAATTCATACTCTTGCTGTCTTTTATTTGGGCTTCTCTCTGTATTTTCCCTCTTGTTTTGTTTTTGTTTTTTGCTTTTGTTTTTTGTGTGTGGTGGTTTTTTTTTCTGTTTTTTGTTTTGTTTTGATTTCTGAGGGGTTTCTCTGTATAACAGCCCTGGCTGACCTGGAACTCACTCTGTAGACCAGGCTGGCCTGGAACTCACAGAGATCCACCGCCCTCTGCCTCCTGAGTGTTGGAATTAAAGGTGTGCACCACCACACCCAGCTGTTTTTCCTCATTTTTGTCCCCACTTTCTTTCTCACCTCCTTGTCTCATCTACACTTCCTTCCTCATACTTCTCCATCCTCTGCTTATTAATTTTAAATCTTAAGTTTCCTCACAAAGCCCTTCTGCCTGGCCTTGAAGATCAAGTTTCCTAATATTTCATTTGCTTTGTGGCCATAATTTGGGGGTGTGGTAGCCTGTAAAAGGCTCAGCCTTAGGTCTTCAGGCTGTCTAAGTTCTGTTGTGGCCTTTGGAAACATTGTCCAGGGGCTTCCTTCAAGGAACTGAAGGAACTGTCCCTGATCCTTAAACAGTGTGCTTTGTTGTGGTCCTTGTGAGGTACATATGTCTTTTTAGCCTCTCAAGGCTGAACACTTCCAGGCCTAATATGGCTGTGTTTTGCTTTGCCTACTTAATATTTGTGTTCCATGGAATTCACTTTGCAGTGAATACTACTTGGAATTTTTGTTCTCTATTATTGTTGTTGTGTGTGTTCATGTGTATGGTGCCTGTGATACATCATGTATGTGGAGGTCAGAGGACAACTTTGGGATGACATTCTTCACTTTCACCTCTAAGTGGGTTCTAGGGTTCTAACTCAGGTTGTTAGAATTGCATGTTGGGTTATTAATGGGAATTAGTTGGCAAGTACCATTACCTGCTGAGCCATATTGTAGGCTTACATTTTGGTGATATGTTTGTAGTAGAGGAAGTCTTTAGACATGAACTGATTGACACATCATTACCCAGAAGACATCTTCACAAACTCTTTTGGTTTTTTTTTTTTTGTTTTTTTTTTTCTGTTTCTTATTTGAGACAGGGTCTCTCTATTATGTAGGTCTAGCTGTCCTGGAACTCACTATGTTGACCAGGCTGCCCCGAACTCACAGATATCCACCTGTCTCTGCTTCCTGAGTGCTGAATTAAAGGTATGAGCCACCATGCCTAACTGTTTTGTTTTTTTCTTTCTTTCTTTTTGTTTTTGTTTGTTTGTTTTTAAGACAGGATTTCTCTTTGTAGCTCTGGCTGTCCTGGACTCACTTTGTAGACCATGCTGGCCTCGAACTCACAGAGATCTGCCTGCCTCTGCCTCCCAAGTGCTGGGAGCACCAGGTTTGTTTTGTTTTGTTTTGTTTTGTTTTTTAAGTGATGTGGTTTGAATGGAAAATATCCTTCAGAGGCTCATATTCTTTAACACTTGGTCCCCAGCTGCTGGTGCCATTTTTCGAAGGTTGTGGAATTTAGGATATCAGACTGAGTTGGTAGATGTTCAGTCAAGAGGACTGTAGCCTGGCCCTATGTCCGTCCGCAACCAGCCTCCTTTCTGCTTCCTGATGCATCAAAATTGAGTAAGCTGCATGACAAGGTCCTACTGCTGTGACCCAACCTGCTTTAGCTGCCATCCCTTCCTACCATGATGGACTGCACCCTCTGAAACTCTGAGCTCCAATAAGCCTCTCTTCCCTTCAGTTGCATCTGTCAGAAACATTGTCATAATGGTGGGGAAAATAATTAATATACTAAGGCACATTTCCTATGAATGTTCATCTTATCAAATAGGCAGAATGTCTTCATACATTTGGTATCTGTTAACTTTTTTAAAAAGTAAGTTTGAAGGTCTCTTGATATTGTTACCTCAGAAAGGCTCCTTCAAAAATCTTATAAGTTATTGTATTACGTTTTTGAGTTCTCAGTAAAAGAATGAAAAAAAATTCTAGGTTAAAATTTTTTCGGTGATTATTTAGAAGGCAATGAACAGTTTGTACATGGTTGAGGTGGAATTATATAGGAAGGGAGCTTTTTTTGTTTGTTTGTTCAGAAATGATCTCTACCCTGTGTCTGCTGGAAAACCAGGATTCCTGAAGGGTTCCAGTTTCTGTTCTAGTTGATTTCACTGGCATTGCTTGGTATTGACATCACAAGACTATTATGTAATTCTACTTATTGTGATGCCAGCTGTGGAGGTGCAGGTAACATTGGGATTTGTTTCTGGCCTGAGTATCCCTGACCTACTCCCACAAGCATTCTCTAACATAATGGTACTGTTTGCAACTACCTAGAAAAAGAGTAACTGAAATGGTGTTGTTTCTCTTCTATGTCAACTTCACTGTCAGTTCACTTAATTTTGTGGAAGGCACATTAATGCATTGAAGGTGGATACTAATTAGGAAATGATGAGGAATACTATTTGAAGTGCTAGATTCTGGGTCATAAGAGCTGGATTGCTATTTAGTGGCATTTAGCTTCTTCAATCTTCTCAAATAAAAAAATGTAGTTTTTTTCACAAATTCTTTCACAATACTGTTTATATCAAATGAGATTATATATATATCATAATGAAATTATTGTAATTTTTATATTATATTAAATACTATTCTGTGTTCTTTTCATAAAATTCATATTAGATTAGACTGTATTCTATCATTAGTTTGCATTTAAGGTGAAATATTCATCTTAACATTGGAATTTGTTATATACTTTAAGATTTTTTTTATTAGTGTATGTTCATTGTACAGTTGATTTTTTTTTGGGGGGGAGTCCTTCAAGACAGGGTTTATTTGTGTATGTATCCTTAACTGTTCTGGACTCACTTTATAACCAGGCTAGCCTTGAACTCACTGAAATCCACCTGCCTCTGCTTCCTGAGTGCTGGGATTATAGGTGTGCATCACCACGGCCAACCAAACAGTTGATTTTATTATGAAATTTTCATGCATGTTTGTCATTTACAAATCTTCCATTCTCTGGCACTGGTCCCTGTACTCTTCCCAAATTGTCCCTTTTCTCTTTCATATCTTCTTTTGTTTTATTGAGAGGTCCATATATAAGAAAAACATCAATTTTTCTTCTGAGTCTGACTTATTTTACCTAACATTTTATTTTTTATTTTATTTTATTTTTTTACCTAACATTTTAATCTCCTGTTCCATCGTTTCTCTGCAAAGGACACAGTTTTTTCTTTAGGTCTACGTAAAAGTCTGTTGTGTAGGCATACATTTTCTTTACCCATTTGCGTATTGGTGGACACAACACGTAAACTAATTCTGTACGCTGTGACTTGCCTGTTGATTAGTGCTGCAGTGAACATGAGTGCATAATTTCTGTGTGCTGATGTAAATGCGTAGTCAGGCTAGTGCTGGGTCACATCTTCAGTCTGCTTTTAGTTTTCTGAGGGATCTCTGTATCGATTTTCATAGTGCCTATGGCACTGCACATTCCCAACAACAGTGTATAAGATTATTTTTGCTCCCATATCTTTGCCAACATTTGTTGGCTTCATATTAGTTTTCTGACTTGTGTGCAACCTCAGTGTCTAGTTTTGATTTGAATTTACCTGTAGCTAAGAGCATAGAACCTTTCCCCCTATATTTCTTGACATCTTAGTACTCTCTCTCTCTCCAATGTTCATTTCTCCATTTGTTGCTACGTTGTTTTTTTATGACTCTCTCTCTCTCTCTCTGTGTGTGTTGGTGGATTTTGTTTTGTTTTCCTTTTTTTTAGTTCTTTATATAGATATTCTAGATACTAATCTAGTCATTTATGGCAAGGAGTTTTTCTCTCAATCTAAAGGCAGTCTCTTCATGCTGGTGATGGTTTATTTTTCTATGAAAAGTGTAATTTTATGCAATCTAACTTGTTAGTTTTTGCTATTATTTTATAAACCATTAGAAGCTGTTTCAGAAAGTCTTTGCCTATGCTCATATCTTGAAGTATTTCCCATTTTCTTTTAGTCGTTTCAACATTTCAGATGTTACTTTAAGGTTTTACCCAATTTGTGTTTTTTTGGTTTGTTTTGCTTTGTTTTTTTTGTTTTATTTTATTTTATTTTATTATTTTGTTTTGTTTTATTTGAGACAAGGTTTGTAGGTTTAACACCCTTGGTTGTCCTTGAACTCACTTTGTAGACCAGGCTGGCCTTGAACTCACAGAGAGATCCACCTGCCTCTGCCTCCCCAGTGCTGGGATTAAAGGCCTGCAAAAGATGGACTCTAGTTTTCTTTTTCTCTGTGTAGACACAAAGTTTTCTCAGCACCATTTACTGACTTGGCTGTCTTTTCCCCAACATATACCTTTTTGGCACCTTTGTTAAAGTGTGTGTTCGTATCTGCATTGTCTATTCTATTCTGTTGGTCTTTGGTAATGTGT
>CAJQZJ010034466.1:2888509-2902734 GCA_907164525.1 Lophiomys imhausi | reverse complement strand
TAAAGTGTGTGTTCGTATCTGCGTTGTCTATCTATTCTGTTGGTCTTTGTTAAAGTGTGTGTTCGTATCTGCGTTGTCTATCTATTCTGTTGGTCTTTGTTAAAGTGTGTGTTAGTATCTGCGTTGTCTATTCTATTCTGTTGGTCTTTGTTAAAGTGTGTGTTAGTATCTGCGTTGTCTATCTATTCAGTTGGTCTTTGTTAAAGTGTGTGTTCGTATCTGTGTTGTCTATTCTATTCTGTTGGTCCATGTGACTGTTTTTGTGCCACTGCCATTGTGTCTTTGTTTCTATGACTCTGTAGAATAAATTGAAATCAGTTATTTTGATACCCCAGCATTGTTCTTTTGCAGACTTTAAAAATTATGAAAATCAACTAAATACTATTAGAATCTTTATGCATAGCACTTAACTGTCTCATTCAGTCACACAGAAAATCTGTTAAATCTTTAGAAGGAATATATTCACATGGTTATCAACATACAGGTATATTAAGATTCACCCTGTAACTATGTGAATGTATTTCTTCTAAATAAAAAAGCAAATGAATATATTAAGATACAGAAAAAAAAAGGGAAGAGGATGGGGGGTTGAGGGTGGGAGGGTGGGACTGGAGGGGGAATAGGGAGGGGACTGTGATTGAGATGTAACTTGAAGAAATAAAAAATAAAGGAAAAAAAAAAGAAAACGTTATTTATCATGATACTCTCAAATGAAATATTCTGGCATAAAACTAACAAAACTATGTACAAAATATATCTGAATAAACTATGATGAAGTAAGTAAAAGAGTAGATAAATAAGTGAAGAGATGCTTCTTATTCTGATGTGGTTCAGTGGGTGAAGGCACTTTACACCAAGCCTGACAGCTTAAGTGCAATTCCTGGGATCCACATAGTCGGAGAAAAATGACTCCTGAAAGTTTTCTGCTGACTGACACATGCATGTGTGTGCATAAACATACACACATACACAAATAAATAAATAAATGAATAAAGAAAGAAAGAAAGAAAGAAAGAAAGAAAGAAAGAAAGAAGGAAAGAAAGAAAGAAATAATGTAGCTTAATAAAGAAAAGCCTTAGTTTTGGAAGCTGCTTGCTCTTCACTTCCTGTTATTCAGATATATTTATACTTCTCAGGTCTCTGATGTGGTTGAAGACTAGATAGTTATAGCCTCACAGTTAAATTTTAGGTTGGTTAGGAATTAAAAAGATGTCCTAGGTCTAAGAGAAGTTTTTTAAAGTTGGTAATGCAAGTTAGGATGGAAACTGAGTTAACTATAGAACTTTTAACTCATTGAGATAGATAGATAGATAATAGAATATTATTATTAGTTGCCAAATACATATGGACTGGACATTGATAATGTATGTTATTCCTTATAATTTTCATAATTGTTCTTATTGCTTTGTATTGTATTTATTGTCATAAGAAAAAGAGCCCTTTATTGGACTAAAAAGGGTAGATATGGGAGGCGGGAAATGATACACCTTAAATAAAAGAAAAAAGAAAAGCCAACAAAAAAAAAAGATACAGACTATATCCTAATCTTTTTTTTCTTTTGAGATAAAAAGATAAATTACAGAAGCTTGGGTCTGGGTGCTATTTTTCCTGCTGGCTGTATGACTTTGCGTGTTATTTTAACAACTTTCCTGGTCCCTTGTTCAGTGAGATTGGGGTTAAAGGATTTAAAGGGCAAAAATTGTCAGTAATGTGTATGGCATGCTTAGTACAAGGCAGCCATTTTGTTCTTAGTGCATGCCTGATGGGCTCATTTCCACTGGCACAGGAATAGCATTTTGACTGTTTAATCGAAAGCAGTAAACTAACGTAATTTATTTCAAAATGATTTTAACTAAGACTATTGTGTTGCTGATGATCTGTGGAATGATTATTCTTTTTTTTCCCTTTCTTTCTTTTCTGCTTTGTTTTAAAATCCTAGGGCTCCTCGATTTAAAGGTTTCCAGCAACAGGACAGTCAGGAACTTCTGCACCATTTGTTGGATGCGGTGAGGACAGAGGAGACAAAGGTCAGACTTCTTAATGTTTGTCACATGTTCTCTTTGAAGTGAGGATACAAATAACTCTGGAATAATTTCTCTAATTTTAAAGTATAGTGAGAAATAATTTTTATCTACGTTTCTGCCTTTCTTCAGTAACATTATTTCTTTTATACTTTTGTAGCCATGTTTTTCTTTTTTCTTAATGTCCCTTAGCTTTTAAAATAAATCAATTCGGAGGCTGGAGAGGTGGCTCAGCCGTTAAGAGCACTGGCTGTTCTTCCAAAGGACCCAGGTTCAAATCCCAGCACCCACATGGCAGTTCACCGCTGTCTGTAATTGCCAAGTGTGGTTGCACACACCTTAAATCCCAGCACTGGGGAGGCAGAGGCAAATGGATCTCTGTGAGTTCAAGGCCAGCCTGGTCTACAAAGTGAGTCTAGGACAGTCAGGACTACACAGAGAAACCCTGTCTCGAAAAACCCAAATAAATAAACAAACAAACAAACAAATAAGTAAGTAAGTAAATAAATAAGATCAGTTCATAGTAGTTTAGAGACAAAACTCACTGTGGTCCATATGTATAGTTCCAGCTACTCAAGAAACTGGGGAAGGTTTGTGTGGACCAAGGAATTTATAGTGAGATCTCTCTCAAGAAGAAAGAGCTGCACCACGTGGTGTTGCATGTTTTTAATCCCAGCATGAGGGAGGAGAAGGCAGGCAGATCTCTGTGAATTTGAGGACAGCCTGGTCTACACAGTGAGACCCTATCTCAGAAAGAAAGAAAGAAAGAAAGAAGGGAAGGAAAGAAGAAAGAAAAGAAAGAAGGAAGGAAGGAAATAATGACACAAAAAAGAAGGGTAGAAATGTTGTCTTAAATAACAGGGGATGTAAACACAGGAAAATGAACAACAGTCTAGAAAGTGGTGCCTGTGTTCCCTTATTCTCCTTTCCTCTATTTTCTATTTCATTTCTGTCAGAAGACTGAGCAGTGTTTGCTTCTCCTGCTGAATGTCAGCACATGCTCAGTGAAATTTGCACACTTGAGTTTCACATGTGCAAAACCAAAACTTATTCTTGTGAATTTGAATTCTCAGAGTAAACCGTCATTGCCCCATGGTAGGTTAGGTTCCACCCATGGCTAGGAGAGTGGAAGTTCAGCTGCGTGAGTTAGGAAACACTCTCCCAAAGAAAAACTGCTAAAGCAGGCTCCTCAGAGAATGTTTATTCCAGTCCTATACCTTAATGTATTGGTTGTTTATTTGCTTTAATATGATATTGGTGAAAGTTCACTTTTTGGGGATCATATGTAGATAGTATATAATTTTTCAGAGAGGGCACAAAATATTAAAGATGTCAGATATACAGCACATATTCTACATTGCTATGTTTCTGATGTGTTCCCTAAAAGTACACATATTAGAAATCTCAAGTCATGTGTTAATGATATTTGGAAAGGGATCTTTGGGGATAAGTTAGGGTTACTTAAGGTGTGAGCATGAAGAGGAGGAGGGATCAAAGCCAGTTTATTTGCACTGCCACACCTAAGGTGCCTTCCACCGCCATGTAAACGCCGTTGTAGGTGTGACTGTAACTTTTAAACTGTTTTTTAATAATCTAACGTCTGCCAACCCACCAACCCTAGGAACTTAGAAGGACACCAATCCTCAGGTGCAGGTCCTTGAGGCCAACTGGTCAGCAGTCTGTTTGCAGGAACACTGCAATAGCAGTCATTCCTTGGTCACGTGGCTGTCATGCTGGCCCCTGCCTCTTCAGTTTGGGGTCAAGGCCTTATAAGTCAGTCAAGACTGTAGTCCTTGCTGTCAAAGGCCTTGTGTGGGCCTCCTCTGTTCGTCTGGGCCTTACTACAGCCTCTCGGGACAGGGCCTGTACTACTGCCTGTTTCTGAGGTCTCTTCACAGTTCGTTTGCTTCAGAGCGCTGGCACCTCACGCCTTGCTCACTCACTTGGTGGCTGCAGGCTCATGGACGGACCTGCTCGGGCCCCTCTGCTCCTGCCACTGCTCTCTGCAGGGTCTGGTTCTCTGAGCAGATCTTATGCCATGCCTCTCATGCCAGCCCAAGCTTACGTGTGGCAAGTGTAGCCACCCAAGACCTTTTCTTGGCCTTCTTGGGCTGGCTCGTGGCAGGAGCCCCTTTCCGTGGCCTTTTTTCCGCCTCCACCTCCTGTCTCCTTGGCTGGTCTCCATTTATGTGCCAAAGTGCCTGATTGCCCATATCTTACCAACACAGGGCTGATGTGGCCTAGGAGCCGGTTAGTTTATCTCTGCTTGAAGTTCAGCCTTTTCTGTCAGCATGGCCTCAGCACCAGCAGTTGGCACGTCTGCTTCACACCTCCATCTCTTGCACCCCCTTTTTTGGGCTCTGCTGCCATGCCCTTAAGTAGGGTGCTGCTCTTGAGATCCCTGCTGTGTCTCGAAGTTTCTCTAGGTTTCTCTCGGTCCCTGGCCACACCCTTCTGCAAGTCTCTGGGAGCCCCAGCTTTCTAACTGGACTCTGCCCAACTTTGGCTCTGCCTACTTTCAGCTGCTATGATTCTAGCGTCTTTCAAAGTGTGGCAGTGTCCAACTACTGGACGTACATCTGTTGTCCAGGACCATGTGCTGTGCCAGGGACCAGGCTGATTCAACATGAATCCAACCTCCACCACATGCTGTTCTCTTTCTCCCTGGATTTTTCAAGCAATCTTGCTGTGCTGGCCTTGAACTTGAGGCTTATTTCATGTATTTTGTTGCAGAAACAGAAACTAGACTAACACTATATTCTCTCCCTTTCTCACAGTAGGCATTGCTAAGTGTTTATAGCCACTGTAAGCCAACCTTCAGCTTCAGAATTTTTGTCTAAAACAAATTGAGCCACTCTGTTAGTTATAGTTTGATAGTAAGGTAAAAACTTTTCTTCTCAAACCAAAAATACTTCTTAATCTATTTAGTAATATGAAACATAGCAGTCATGTATAAGTAGCGCTTCATGGGCAAGGAAAGTTCTCCCTCCCTCCTTCACTCATGCCATAGCCTTAGAGAAGCTAAGCAAGTACACTTAACAGCCTGCTAAGTTTGAACTGTAACATTGTATTAATGGCTACTTTTTAGTGGAGAGAGTTAGTGTTCTAATGTTTTCTTAGAAATTATCTCAGCAAAACAAAGGATGAGTTGATTTTTCCGTTCTACAAAACAGCATGTGCTGTAATCATTCCCTTTGCTGACTTTCTTACTCATTTAGTTTGGTTCAAACTTTGGACCCTCCCACTCCTTTCCTTCTGCTCCAGCACTTTTATATGTATCTTGATTTTGAACCTGATTACCTTCTGGTAAGGTTTGTGCCATGGGCGCTGGGAGATGATTCAGCTGTTAAGAGCCATGACTTGGCCCAGACTCAAGTCCCATTGTCAATGTGGCATCTTGTACCTGTCTGTAACTCAAGTTCCAAGGGATCCAGTACCTCATACAGACAAACATGCAGAAAAAACACCAATGTACATGAAATAAAAATAAATAATTCATTTTTTAAAACAGGATTTGTGTCATGACCTGGCATGGTATCACATTCTGGTAATGGCATCACTCTAGAGGCAAGAGATTTTAGGGTGGTGAATTCTGGACAAGGCTAGGCTACATAGTAAGACCCTGTCTAAAAACCAAGCAGTACAAAAGAAAGATTGGAATCATTTTCTAACACTTTTCCAGAGTTATAACTTCCCTTTTCTCTTCTTCCTTTATACCTGGGTGGGGTTCTGTGAATACTATTGAACAAGTTTATTACAGCTCCTTGTGAGAACTTGAGCTGGAAAGAAAACAACATCACCTGTTACATAGGTTATTCTGTCTGGTTTCCTGGGGATTTGCAGCTATTTTGAATGTGTTATCATTTGAATAAGTTGATGGATAACTACTACATCATGTGATACCTGTATATTTTTAAAGATTAAGTAATTTACAATTAAGTTTTAAAGACATTGACATCCCCCTGAGCTAAAATTTGCTCACATTTTCGTACTGCTTTATATTTTTTCTGCAGAAGTATGTTTGTTATGATAGTCATATGTCATTGAAAATTAATTGAAAAAAATTCTTTGCATTGATTTTCTCTGTTGTACAGTATCGTAAAAACTCAGTCAGAACATGTTATTCTTATTCTGCTCTTTGAGGGTCATAGATAGTGTGACAAAATTAACATGTCACATCTGTGGGTGTATTTAGCCTCACAAGCAGAACAACTGAGCTGGTCAGCTACATGGAGTCCACCGGCGGGGGCTGCATTGTCTAGCCTGGGAATGAACAGATGCTAAGTGTGCTGTGGTGGACACGTGTCACTGCCCTGGCTTTCTTGATGGAAGTAAGGCTGCAGTGTTTTGTCTGCCAACAGAATTGGACCTTTCATATTGTTTCCTTAAAGACATTTCTTGTGACTATAAAGTTGAGGAATATACTCTTGCTAAATTGAATGCAATGCTAAAAGGGGTATGTGAGTCAAAATTATACATTTGTGTGTGTGCAGAATATATAATTACATTACTATAAAGAGTTCTTTTATGAGCAGCCTTTTCACCTTCAAGTTCATGTTTTCTTTGTGAGTTTTACCTTTTTTTTTTTTGAGCGGTCACTAAGAATAGACTTTTGTTATTTTAAAGATACATCCTTTTAATCAGTTGTTGAGTAAGATATATTGAAAGCAGAATGTCACAGCTAGTTGCACTCCAGCACACGTATGTATTTAAGCAGCTCTATGCCTGGCATTTCTTTTTCTTTTAACCTGAATGTAAAGGTAATTTTTTTTTGTGCTTCTGTTTGTTTTTTGTTTTACGAGTTTATTATAGACCCATAGGTGGGAGCTTAAGAGGGAGAGAGCCATGCTCATTGAATGAGGCTTGGGAGGCAACAGTGTTTGCCAAGTGATCTTTATCGTGCCCCCCATACTAACTGTAGTTTGAATGTAGGGCTGTGTGTTTGGCAGGCAAGCTCTCTACCAACTGAGTGATTTTCCTAGCTCTATGGAGGCATTTTTTAGACCTTTATTATACTTCATAAAAATAATTTGGAACTTTTTTTTTTTGGTTTTTCGAGATAGAGTTTTTCTATGTAACCCTGGCTGTCCTGGAACTCACTCATAGACCAGACTGGCCTCACACTCACATAGATCCACCTGCTTCTGCCTCCTGAGTGCTGGGATTAAGGGCATAAGCCACCACAGCCCAGCCTGACCTTTTTAAAAATTATTCTATTCCTTAAAACAGATTTGGTGATAATCTGTGAAATTAATGGGGTTTTATTCTTTTTTTCCCCTTCCTTCTTTTCCTTTTCCTCCTGACATGGTAGATGATTTTCTGTCTCTTTTAGAATTAATTTTATAACGTACATCTTGGAAAATTGCCCACTATATTTTCCCCCATGTTTTAAATGTAATTATGTTAGAAAGTATTCTCTTGGGGCTATTTAAATTTTCTTTAACTTTTATTTATCTCTTTTATTTTTAATTTTTAAATTTTCTTTTTTTTTCTTTCTCTTTTTATGGTTTTTCTAGACAGAGTGTCTCTGTATAACAGCCCTGGCTGTCCTGGTCTTGCTTTGTAGTCCAGGTAGGCCTCGAACTCACAGAGATCTACCTGTGTCTGCCTCCCCATTAAAGGCATGCACCATCACACCCGGGTTATTTTTTTCTTTTATTTAAGTATGATATTGAATTTCCCTTTATTATGTTGTAATAGTTAGTACTTTCAAATGAATAATTATACCTACTTACCAAACAAATCCCAACCCCAAATAATTTAGTTGCCTGTGAGTTCATGTATTATTTCTCTCAAGTTTCTGTTTTAATTTCCTTTAAAGTTTTTCCTTCTGCTTTTATTTGCTTTTGGCATTTTTCTAAATTCATAATTTGAGTGCTTAATCCATTTGCTTGCATTGTTTTCAATTTATTTATTTAAGTATAAAATTTCTTCTGAACTTTTTCTGAAGTCTCTTAGATTCTGATGTGTAATGTTTTTATTTTCTATTGAAGTATACCATGTAGTGTCTCTTTGGCATTTTTTAAACAGAGAATTCTGTGTCATTTTCCCAGTGTAAAAGCCATTTCAGGGGCTAGAGAGATGGCTCAACATTTAAGAGCACTGGCTACTCTTGCAGGACCAAAGTTCAGTTAACTCCAGCTCCAGGGGATCCACTGCCCTCTTCTGGATTCCTTGGGTACCTGCACATAGACACACACCTGCACACAGACATATATGAATAAGCAATACATCTTTTTAATAAGTTATTTCAAGGAGTAGAGTTTTTTGTTGTTGTTATTCTATTTTGGTTTTCGTGTGTGTGTTCCTATATGTGGTGCATGTATGTTTTTGCATGGAGGCTCAAAATTGATTATGGTTATGGCATCTTCCTTAATATTTCTTCATGTTGTATGTCAAAGCAGTGTCTCTTGAACCCAGAAGTCACCTTAGGGCTAGTCTAGCTAGCAGGCTTACTCGGAGGATTCTCCTTCTACACTGCTTGCATACTGGGATCACCTGCAGATCTCCACACCCACCCTGGCTTTGTGGAGGCAAGGTTTCTGGAGATTCAGATTTCTAGTCCTCACGTTTACATAGCAAGTATTTTACCCACTGGGCTATCTTCGCATCTTGCTACCTCTGAGTTTTATATAGTAAAACCTGTGACCAATATGTAGAAAAACTATCTTTTGAAAGATGTCAATCTTCCTCTCACCCTGTGCAGCAATGTAAGTTACACTTGACAAAATTTATCATAATTAGAGGCACAAATAATATGAAGGCTAATAATTTTGTTGATGTAAATAAGTATTTGTCATTGGAATATACAGTTTATTCTGTGTGAAAGTTTTTTGAGAGCTTAAGACTTGCCTAACATATAGACAGATGATGTAAAAATAAGAGCTATGAATATGGGGCTTCGTGGTAGAACTCTTACATGGCATGTGTGAACCCAAGGTTTAGAGCTTAGCATCACACACACACACACACACACACACACACACACACACACACACACACGGGTGTAGAAATATGAACCTTGTAACTTACTCCAAGCAGCTGCAGACACCGTCATTATTGACAACATTAAGTGTAACGCTGATCACCATAATTGTGATTTGAAAAGTTCTTGATTGATGTTAGTCGGTAGTCTGGATTTTAGTGTCCCTGTGGAGGGACTACAGTGATTAGTCTTGATACCTTCTTATATATTATGGTTTCTTCAAAGACAAAAATTTTCATGTGGTCTGACCTTTTGTTTCCCTTCTCATATTTTTGTCTTGATGAGGAATGGCAGTTCAGATAGAGGGAGAAGGTGAGGGAAAGAGATATTTACTCTAAACCGGAAGAAAAGCTGAGCTGGGCTAATTGCTTTTGTAACTGGTAAAAATGCTTTAAATGAGAAAGGGAATCTGAATGGAAAGTTGACTCTTATCTGTGAAAATTTTGCATTAGAGAGGTTTTGAGTTTTTTCTTTGTTTTTTTTTTTGTTTTTGAATTTGCTTTAGAAGCAGGGTTTCCTCTGTGAGTGAGTTCAGACTGGCCCTACCTCACAATCCTGCCCCTCCTCCAAATGCTGATATTACATGCCTACACTGTCATGCCTAGTTAGAGGGTTTGTTCCTTTGTACAATTGTACAACTGAAAGATAGAATATGCTTAATGTTTCTCAATGTGTATATGTTAGACAAGTCTCAGTCTTAAAAAATTTTTCAAAACAGAATAAAACTACATATCCCAACAATAAATACCTATTTAAAATTCAAATATTTTGTTTTAAGGGTAGCAACTGAGATCCATAGTGTACCTTGGTATTTGAAAGTCTGTCCTCGTGTTGAGAATGAGATCTTCATTAACCATCACTAGGTTCTAATATCTTTGTTTTACAGAGGATACAAGCTAGCATTCTAAAAGCATTTAACAACCCAACAACTAAGACTGCTGATGATGAAACTAGAAAAAAAGTCAAAGGTATGTTGATATTGTTAAAAAGTACTTTATAGAGCAATATGTTAAAGGTTCTTCCTTCCTCCGGTGCTCAGGGAACATCACAGATTAGGTGGAAGAAAGAAGGGATAGAGTGTTGGAGAACATCTTCCTCCAGACATGAAACTCTCATGAACTCTTAACAGCTGTGATTTTCCAGCCCACAAAACTGTGAAAAAGAGTGGAGGGATGATAAAGCTTACCCTTCTCTAAGTATATAAGTGCTGTTAGGAAGGAGACATTTTTTTTTTTCAGTATAGCCACTGGTAAGATGCCTATGTGTCTATAAATAACCTACCTGTACTGTTGCTCCTGTAGGGAAGAGGAAGAAGGAGATGAGTGGGAGTGGGGGATACAAAAATACTATGGGAATAATATGAAAGACATATATATGAAAAGGTAATGAAACCCCATGTAACATGAATATATACAAATAACCTAAAACAGTTTCTTTATAGAAGAGCCGTTGAGCATTCTGTTAACTAATTCTCTAAAGAATTTAGAACTAATTCTCTTAAGAGGAGACTGCATCTGTCTAGTGGCATAGGGGAGCAGAGGCAGTGCCCAGTGATGTATATTCCCTTTCCACAGTGTTAGAGCTGCAGCTGGGCCTTGTGACTGGACCTATAATATTCCTACAACTTCTCTGTCTGGAGCATTAGGAATGTGTGTGTTGCTGTTCTCACAGCTGTAGAGTGAATCTGTATGGATGGTTGTAAATGTGTATTAGAATACACTACCTTAGTATTATATTGGATTTTACAAATACAATATTGTATAGTGTTTAAGGCTTACGTGTATGTGTATGTGTGTGTGTGTGTATGTGTGTGTGTGTGTGTGTGTGTGCGTGCGTGTGTGTGTGTGTGTGTGTGTGTGTGTGTGTGTGTGTGTGTGTTGCAAAGATGCCATTGTGTAGTGCTTGAGTCTTGCAGGCAGTGACTGAGGAGGCAAATCATACAGGAAATGATCCCACATCATTTAGCATGTCAGGCAGTACTTTGTGTTTAAGAAGAAATTGTGACATCTGTTTTGCTTATTGATTTTTAAAAAATGGCAATTTTAAAATATCTCGATTTTTTTTTTCCTTTGAGCCCTGGTTCTTGTACAGACTTCATAACTCATGTTCTTAAGAATCCTTGTGAACGTCTTTCAGTTGTAGTAATTAGATAAAGTATATCTTTTGTGTTTAGAAAACTAATATTTTGTTACATGTGAGTTGGAATGATTCAATTCATCCCAACTTTTGAGAGACTTTAACATTCTAGCAAGAGTATTTCTGTTTTAATGTTGCAGTAAGGGTCAGGTGGGTGTGTCTCTGCAGATGGTTCCTCAAGAATGGATTTATGACCACTATGCTGTGCTACAGGATGAAGTATGGCTTTAATTATTGTGTTACTGGGCAGGGCAGTGTTACAAGGTATTTGGATGTGATGGAAAGGGTCATATCCTTTGCTATGAAAGGGAGGCAAGAAGTCTCTAGGGCGGGGCATAAAAACAGATGGATCTGTGGTGAATTTGAGAACAGCTTCTTTTAAGTGTCAAGGCTACATAGTTGAGACCCTGTCTCCCCCAAAATAAGGAGCTAGAGATGCTCAGTGTTTAAGTTGCTATTGCAGAGGACCTGCATTCCATTCCCAGTGCCCACAGGGGTGGCTTATAGCCATCTGCAATTCCAGTTCCAGGAGATCCAACACCTTCTGATGTTCATGTATGGTACTTTCATACATACAACCAAAAGACCCATACAATAAATAAATAAATCTAAAGCAAAACATTGAAAAAGGAATACTCTCTGAAGGAATTGGAGGTGGAGGTACTTGATCTGTGTTGTGATAAACTTGACCAGAATCCAGAGATGCTTGCTGGGTGCCTGTCCCTGTCCCATAAAGGATTAGAAAAGCTCAGAGTCACCAACAGGGACCAGTTTATAGCTGAAGAAACTGATGAGTCAAGTGCCTCAGACTAAGTGAGGAGATGGGGCATGCAAGCGTTGCTGCTGGGAGGTGCTGCTGTGATGATGCTTTGTGTTGGAGAAGGGTGTTTGGTGTTTGATGGATGATATCATATGATTATAGAAGTGGACATAACAGTTTTCCTGTTAAACTGTGCTTGAAATTTTGAAAATGCTGACTCAGAATCTGTCCACAAAAAAGGAATGTACTGAGATGGAAAGAACGTGTGACAATGTATGTGTGAAGTTTTTTCTTTTTCTTTTCTTCCTTTTTTTTTTTTTGATGTTTTCGAGACACGGTTTCTCTGTGTATCTGTGGCTGTCCTGGAATTCACTCTGTAGAGTCAGAGATCCACCTGCCTCTGCCCCCCAAGTGCTAAGATTGTATGCGAGCACTGCCACCACCACCTGGCTGTAATTTTTCTTCTTAACCTGCTACCATATGTGTGGATCCATGGGCACATGTCCATACATGGGATCTTCTAAGGGAGACTTCAAAGACTGTTGAAAGTAGCACCCTCCTTTGGAAATTGTGTTGTAGCTTTTTCATGTTAGAAGAGTAGTTCACATAGGTACAACCTTCAGACTGACCATCCTCACTATCCACTTCCTATCATCTCTGGCGGCCCCTGCCCCCTCCCCACAAATCCCCAAAATAGGGGTTCCTCCCCTTTGAGAATTGAGTACCAGCCTGTAGCCCAGTAAGGCCCCATGAGCCCCTTGACTTATTAATAATACTGGTCCTGGGTGGGGCTGGTGCAGTAGCTACAGTTGATGAATTAATGACTAGAGTATTGTGTTACATAATTATTGCACCACATCTGGAGAATGGCATTTTGTAGCCCTTATTCTGTCTTCTGGGTCTTACATACTTCCTGCTCCCTCTTCTGTAGTGTTCCCTGCCTATGACAGAGTGGCATATATGACTTCCTTAGGGATGGGGCCACACTATCTCTTTATTTTCTGCATCCTGGGGCAGCCATGAATGAGAATTCACCACTGTTTATTGTAAGAAGGGGCTTCTTTGTTTAGACTGGGAGACATTTCTCTATAAAGAGCAGTTTGCTGCTATGTCTAGTTCACTATCAGAAATACATTCTCCACATGAGTCTACTACTTCCTGTACCTACGTTCAGGCTTACAGTATCAGGCATTGGTTTACCACCTCTCTGGAGAGGGTATTGAGCCCAACTCAGAAGGCAGTTATATTATCTAGTTTTATCTAGACAAAATCCCCATATGCTCCAAAGACATTGCAGAGTCACTGTTTATTTAAGAGATTAAAATAGCAGCATAACTTGCCTGCTCCAGCTTTTGCTACATGTCTGTCAGTATGAGACAAACCAGTGATTAAGCAAAGCTTCTATAGATACTGCAGTTTGAGTTTATATCCGATGACATCCAATTCCCACTCTTCGTGTATATTCTGTCTTGAAATACTGTTAGTATGAAGTCATCATTGTAGAGGACACTGTAAGATGTTTGTGTTTTATTGCTAACTTTTATTTTTGTTGTATTATACTGTTACAGTATATGACTATAATTTATAACTAAGTGCTCTAACACTGTTGTAGTTACAGGTTTAAGACTTACTTTCTCAGCAGGGCATAGCAGCACACTAATCCCAGCACTCAGGAGACAAAGGCAGGTGGATCTCTGTGAGTTTGAGGCCAGCCTGGTCTACAGAGAGAGTTCCAGGATAACCAGGGCTACATAGTGAGACCCTGTCTTGGAAGGAGTGTGGGGGTTGGGAGGGGGGTGCAGAGTTTCTCCAGTTTGTGTCTCCAAACTCTGTTGTGATGCTGCCATCTAGTGCATGTTTAGAGCAACACCCTTGATTTTCTTCCCATTTGTGCTGGTTCTAGTTTTAATCCCTGGTTCAATTTTTCTTAAGGAAACATGGTACTTCTTAATAATTATTATAAAATGTCTGTTGGTATTAGACTATGTCTTCTCTGTTATTGAGTGCTTTGGACAATTCTTTTTAATATTTTTTAACGCTTTCTATGTAGGTGTGCATACAAAAGATACAAGTTTGAAAGCAAGACAGAGTTTTGTTAATATATTTTTTGTCTCAGGTTTCATTGCAAAAACTTTAGATATCTGTCAGAGCAGCAGTATTAGCACAATGCATCCATCTTCCTGTGCGTGTGTACTAACTTAACTACATCTTCCTGTGTGTGTGTACTAACTTAACTACATCTTCCTGTGCGTGTGTACTAACTTAACTACATCTTTCTGTGTGTGTGTACTAACTTAACTACATCTTCCTGTGTGTGTGTACT
>CAJQZJ010034466.1:2876515-2888499 GCA_907164525.1 Lophiomys imhausi | reverse complement strand
ACTTAACTACATCTTCCTGTGTGTGTGTACTAACTTAACTACATCTTACTGTCCGTGTGTGTCTACTAACTTAAATACATCTTCCTGTGCGTGTGTGTCTACTAACTTAACTACATCCATAGCATGTCATTTGGTCAGTTTGGATTATTTTAAGCAAACCACTAGTGCAATTTACACTGATCTGTAAGTACTTCTTAAACAAAATAATGTCAACTTTTTAAAGTAACCATCAAGCGCATGTGTGTATGTGTGTGTTTACATGAGTTACTAATTGTCCAGAGTCACTTCTTATACTATGTTTCACACACTTGTCTTTTACATCCCCCTTCCATAGCTGTGGTTCTGGAATCTTTAGCCTCGAAAACAGTTGTATTCCCTGTTCTGTCTACCTTTAGATTAGATACAGAGTCATCAAAAAGGTTCATGGTTACAGCTGAGGTGTGGTATGAGTTAGTGGTTATTGCTATATTTATTTTACTTCTTAAAGGTAGTTTGAGCTGGCTTGATGTCTCAGCAGTAGAGGTGTGTGCTGGCAACTTTGATCTGAATTCAATTCCTTTTTACTCACTAAGTCATATTTCCCTACAAAATTGTAAATGAGAAAATTGTAACATAGTATAATAAAATACATTATTGGATGTAATACAGAAGCTATATTTTATCCAGATGATGTTTGATTAAACAAATAATAGCATGTCACTGTTGGATCAGTTACTATTTTGTGATTTTTTTAAAATTCAAAACATGGTTTCTTTTTACAGCCTATGGAAAAGAAGGTGTGAAGATGAACTTCATAGATCGGATCTTTATTGGTGAATTAACTAGCACAGTCATGTGTGAAGAATGTGCAACTGTATGTACCTAGAATTCACTTCATGGAATACACTACAACCCCATTGTTTTTGTTGTGTTTGTTCGATATCACAGTGGTTGATATTGGTAGATAACAATAGCAAAGTACAGACATGGAGCGATTTGATAAACTGATAGACTCACTTTCAATAGCAGAAGCGACCAATTCAGATTCCCAACATTTGCTTCACACACAAATAAAACCACTTAAAGGGCATTAGTGGTGTCTCAGAAGTAACTAGTTTTATTAAGACTCAGGTGCTTTGCTTACTCAGGCTCAAAGATAATAAAGCTTATGGTACATGGAACCTGTTACTGAAGAAAGTAGAAATATACTGTTATGGCAACAGTCATCACTTAACATTCCTGTAGAAGTCAGATAGGTAAAGATTACAACTCAAGTATTCTGAGTAAAGTGCATTTCTACTGTAGTCAGCTTACTAGTAGTCAGCTTTTCTAATTTAAAACAGCCAATGGTGATGGCAGGAAAAAGGTTGTCTTCTACATAAAGTCTTGAATAGTCATTTAAAAAAATCTTTTGCATGTGACTCTGTAATGATTTTTGTAAAGTATATCTCTCACTTCTAAAAAATAAATACACTTCTAAGTTCTTATAAGTAAGCATGTTCATATAAAACAAATTATCTGGGCTGGAGAGGTGGCTCAGTGGTTGAGAGTACTGGCTGCTCTTCCAGAGGACTGAGTTCGGATCCCAGTACCCAAATGGCAGTTCCAGACTGTCTGTAGTGGGCGGGCATGGTGCCATATGCCTTTGGTCCCAGCACTCGGGAGGCAGAGGCAAGTGGATCTCTGTGAGTTCAAGGCCAGCCTGGTCTACAGTATGAGTACTAGGACAGCCAAGGCTTACACAGAGAAACCCTATCTCGGAAAAAAACAAAACAAAAAACAGATTATCCTAAGAAATTGGCCAAACACTGTTAGACTGTTTTTTTCTTACCCCTTCATATTATATTTTAACTTGAGATTTTAAGTCACCTGGGAAGTTTGATTTATTTTGCTCTTTAACAGCAGTATGTATCTATGTTCGAATTCTAACTGAACTTCTCAATCTGCTTTTTCTTTTCAAGGTCTCGACCATGAAGGATCCCTTCATTGATATTTCACTTCCTATTATAGAAGAAAGGGTAAGAAGAAGTAATCATGAAACTCTTGTAAAGAGCATGCAAGCATCTATTCATTTATTTAAACACCTGTTGGGTTTATCTGTGTCTCAGAGTCATGGTTTATGCAGAATTGGGTTTGTGCAGTGTGTTTGATATCAGATTTATATATATATATTTATTTATTTATAATATATATTATCATATAATATATTATAAAATATATTTACATATACTTCCTTACTCCCTGGGATTAAATCTTTTTTTTGGGGGGGGGATTAAATCTTTAGGCCTTATATTTTGAAATTATTAAAAAAAATTACACTTTTAAGTGGGGTGGAAAGATGGCTCAGCAGTTAAGAGCACTGGCTACTTTTCCAGAGGACCTGAGTTCAGTTCGAAGCACCCACATGGCTTGTGAGCTTACAACTGTCTGTAACTTCAGTTGCAATTCCAGGACATCCCATACCATCTTCTGACCTCCGTGGGCGCTACATGCAAGTGGTATACAGACATAAATGCCAACAAAACACCCTTACTCATAAAAAAATTTTTAAAATTATTTTTAAAAAGAAAATTACTATTTTACATTTCTAGTAAGTTACAGATTTTGAAAAGAATTTATTTTCTAAAAATGTTTTATGTTACATGTGGCATAGGTTTCAAAACCTGTACTTTTGGGGAAAATGAGTAAATGCAGAAGTTTACAGGAGACAGACCAAGATCATAAGAAGGGCACCGTTACTGTAGAAAATACCCATCAACTCAGAGCTGCTGAGAAGCATTCCTCACCTAAAGATAAGGCAAGTCAGATGGGGTGGTTGGTCATGTTTTTAATACTTGCATTTTGAAAAATCTCAAGCATGTTCACAAATAGAAACACTCACTCTCCTGTTTCTCAACATTACAATGATCAGTTAATGGCTGATCATGTTTCCACTGTATGTATCCTACCACTTCCTCTTCTCCAGCCCAGGCTATTCTGAAGGAAATTCCAAATACATCTTATACTTCAAAGTACATCTCTAAAAGTGATGTTTTAGGGGTTGGGGGTAGAGCCTGTGGTGGAGCACTTGTCTCAAATGTCCAGTACCCCAGCAACAAAGAAATAAAGAAAAGGAAGATACTCTGTACAAATATAACCACAGTACTAGCATAGTACCTGAAATTATCAATAACTCATTAGTAACACCAAAAGTGTTTTGAATTTTGGATTCATGATCTTAAAAAAGGGTCAACAGATTACAGGTGACTAGCATACTTTTTAAATTTCTTTATAATCTACAGATTCCCTCTCTTATTTTTTATTTTTATTTATTTATTTATTTATTTATGGTTTTCCGAGACAGGATTTCTCTGTGTAACAGTCCTGGCTGTCCTGGAACTCACTTTGTAAACCAGGCTGGCCTCCAACTCACAGAGATTGCCTGCCTCTGCCTCCCAAGTGCTGGGATTAAAGGCGTGCACCACACTACCGGCTGCCTCTCTTGTTTATTTACTAAAGAAATGTGATCCTTTTGTCAGTAGTTTACTGCACTGAACAGTAATGCATTTTGCTATTGAGTTCCCATGGCTCTGACAGGATCTTCTCTCTCCCTTACTTCCTCTCTACTGCAATTAAATGTAGAGGCCAAATTTTAGCTTTGATTGTTTATTTAATTTTTAGTAGGAAAATTTCTAGCCAAGTATGGCAGTGTGTACCTATATTTCCAGCACTCAAGAGGCTGAAGCAGGATTCCAAGTTGACTGTCAGAGCAATTCTGGCCCAGGCTGAACTACAGTAGCAAGAGCTAGCTCTGAAACTGTAAACAAAACAAAATGGAGAAGATGAGGCTGCAGGGATCGAGAGAGAGAAAGGGAGAGATACTGATTTTTAAATGGTAGTATATATTAAGTAGGGACAACAATTTTTGGTGTGTCCATATTTCTAGCTATTGAGTATTTTGTAGATACGTTGTTTTTCTAGAGACATATCTTGTTAACTATTCTATTAAAATAGAAAGAAATCACTCTCAATGTGTATTTTAATGAAAATGCCTTTTATATGTAGTGGTTTGTAATGACTCAGCAAACTGACATGAAACTGAAGCTGTTAGAAGACTTCTGTTAGAAGTCTTTTAAGTTACAAGACTACAAAAAGACAGCATGCATGCTTTTCTCTTGTTGCTGTTTTTACGTCTGTCCATCCAGATGTCTGTCTGGTGGGCTGGTTGGTTTTTTGTTTTTTTCTGAGACACAGTCTTGTTGCATTATAATTCTGCCTAGTATAGAAATAAGGCTGGCCTGGAAGTCACTGAGTAGCTGAGGATGTCCTGGAAGTCACTGAGTACCTCAAGCTGGCCTGGAACTCACCCAGATCCTCCTTCCTCTCTGCCTCTAAAATGCTAGGATAAAAGACATGTGCCACCAAGCCCATCCTATTTTTATTTAACTTTAAAGAGCTAATGGGGAGCCGGGCGTGGTGGCGCATGCCTTTAATCCCAGCACTTGGGAGGCAGAGGCAGGTGGATCATTGTGAGATCGAGGCCAGCCTGGTCTACAAAGTGAGTGCAGGACAGCCAGAGCTGTTACACAGAGAAACCCTGTCTCCAAAAACCAAAAAAAAAACAAAAAAACAAAAAAAGAGCTAATGGGAAATTCTGTGGATTGGCCACAAGAATTTTAATAGACATGTTGCTTAAATATTTGAGAGAAATAGTGCCTACTCAGTGCCACTGGGGCACTGAAAGTATGCTGATATTCAGATACTGCTACTAGATGTGGCTTCCATAGTGCGATAACATGGCCTCATGTTGAAAACTTGAACCCATTTTTTATTGAATTTCTTTTCATGTGATGATATGTTACTCTTATTGATGTCTTTTTAGTTTATGGGAGAGCAAAAGAGTCTGCATATGTTTACAAAGTTAGAAACACACCATTCTCATAGCAACTTTTATTTTATTTTGTGTATGAGTATTTTGTGCACATTATGTCTGTGCACAACATGCATGCCTGGTGCCTTTGGTGGCCGGAAAGGGACATCAGATACCCTGGAACTGGAGTGATAGACAGTTGTGAACTGCCATGTAGATGCTGAGAATTGAACCTAGGTCCTCTGTGAGAGCAACAAGTGTTCTCAACTGCTGAACCATTTCTTTGGCCCCAGCATTTAGTCTTTTTGAGACAGGCTTTCACTATGTAGCTCAGACTGAACTCATTTTTTTTTTTCTCTTCCTATTTCCACATCACTACCTTGGCTAAATCACATTGAGAATTTTGAGAAAAAAATTTTTTTAAAAAGCATTTCTTCTTTAACCATTTTCATCTGTGTTCTTAAGGTTTAAAATGGACTTCACCCTCACACTTAGTGTGTTTAGCAAAAACTCACTGAATATTCTTTAAATAAATGAAATTTAGTTACTGATCTGATAGTTATTTGTTGACCTTTCTACTATATTGTCCTACAGTTACATCACTAAGATTGTCCAGAGTTTTGGGGAGGAAACTGATGATGTAGTATCAGGTTAAAAAAATAAATAGACCCACCCTAGTAAGTAGAGGGTTGTCATAGGTGGGAAAACAGAAGACAAGGCCTTATTCAGACTCTTTTAAAACATATTCAGTGAAAGCACACACTGAATAGAAATCTTTGCCTGGAAAACTGCGTAGGATCAAGAAACATTACTGCACTGGTGAGAAAGGAAAGATAGGAGGGGAGTATCATGTACCCCCACCCCCACTGACTTTTCTTGGGTCCCACCCCTCTCACCATTCCCCACTGCTATGAGGCTCTTGCTGTCAGCCAAGTGGCTCTAAAACAGGAAATCTCTCATATTGATCCCCACTGTGTTTACCTTCTCCCCATACTTGTCTGTTTTCCAGCAGGACTTCCAGAGCTTCTGTTCTCTTGCTTAACGTGTGTGGCCTTGAACCAGGTGTGCTTTGTACTGGGAATCTGCCATTCTTTTTCTGCTCAGCCTCTGAAGATTCCTCCAGTCCCTTTAACCCAAGATTAGTTCTTTTACATTTCTATAGCACTTGTATTTTCTCTGTATTATAACAGAAAATATTATTGTAATATTAATGTAATATATTATAATAATATAATTCCTGTATTATAACAGGAATACTTACCAATATTTGGGTTCTTGGCCATGTTGTGCTCACTATCTTCAGTTCTTTACACCAATTATTATTGAGACAAGATAAAAAGAAATATGCCTAAGAGGTGGATCCATTCAAGGCCAGCCTGGTCTACAGAGTCAATTCCAGGACAACTAGGACTACACAGAGAAACCCTGTCTCAAAAAAACAAAACCAAATCAAAGAACAATATTCAAAACAAAAGAAGTATGCCAGGCTTGGTGTGGTGGCGCACGCCTTTAGTCCTAGCACTTGGGAGACAAAGGCAGGTAGATCTCTGTGAGTTCGAGGCCAGCCTGGTCTACAGATCGAGTCCAGAACACCCAGTGCTGTTACAGAGAGAAACCCTGTCTTGAAAAACCAAAAAAAAAAAAAAAAAAGTATGCCTAAAATGTTACAGATTACAGGTGCAGAAATAGGGACTTATATAAGTTAAGTAAGGAACATGATTGTTTTTCCCCCTTTATTTATTGTTTGTTTGCTTGCTTGTTTTGAGGCAAGATCTCACTGTGTAGCCCTGGCTAGCTGGAACTCTATGTAGATCACATTCCAACTCCTGGGATTAAAGGTATGCACTATCGCATAGGCCAGGAAAATGATCTCAAGCACGTATACTAATCCCCACTGACATCTGCTTCTTTTATATTATTTTTCATCTTTACTTTATGCATATGGGTGTTTTGCTGCATGAATGTCTGTGTACCACCTGTGTGCCTGGTGGGGGCCGGAAGAGGGCGTCGTGTTCCTTAGAACTGGGGTTACGAAGGTTGTGAGCTGCCATGGGGTGCTGGGAATCAACCCCAGGGCTCCAAACTGACATCTTAACTCATGCATCTGCTTCTTATACTTGTCTCCATCAGACAGTGAGAACTGGGTATGTCCTCCTTGCTGTTGTGTCCCTGGAACCTTACTCAGAACTTGTACCTGGATGGTGTTCAGGGACACAGTGTGATCATGGCCGTGGTCACCACCATTGAAGTGCTGACTGTAGGCTGCTGTGTGCTTGGCTTCCCTGGATCATCAAGACAACTCACTGTGGTGGGGACTTCTGTGTGGGAGAAGAGGAAATTAAAATACTGAGATGTGATGAATTTTCTAGCATCATTGTCTAGTTAGTGACAGGACCTGAACCCAAGTAGTCTAGTACTGGCAGCATGCCCTTCTATCCTAAACTACCTGTTGGGCAATAAAGATTTCTTCTGTGCACTTTTGACTATCCTTTCAAGATAATCTTAGTGGTGTTTGCTCCTAATTTATATTACAAGCTTAATACAATAGTTTTAGTTAGTTACATTTATATGAGTTAAGCATGTTGGCATATATATGCCTTTAATCCCAGCATGAAGGAAGAGGCAAGCAGATCTCTGAGTTCAAGGCCAGCTTGATCTACATAGTGAATTCTGGGCCAACCAGAGCTACATAGTGAGACCACCTCAAATTCAATCAAGTAATCAATCCATGCCCATCAAGGATAGGAACGTGAACTTTGATTTTCATTAGGAGTAGGATAGATAAAATAGACCTGTTCAAAAGTTGCTAAATCTGGGGCTGAGAGAATTGCTCAGTTGTGAAACTCTTGCCTGGCATGAACTCTTGGGTTTAGTCTCTAGCACCATAAAACGCAGACAACTCAAAGTTAGCAGTCCTAAAACTGGCTAGATTAGAAGTCATTCCACTTCGCCTGTTTATTAAAATTAGATCCTCAAGTTCAAAACAGTGTTTCATAAACTCATAAATGAACTTGTTGGATGTTGTTTGTTTGTTTTTGGGACCGCATCTCTACATAGTCCTGATTGTACTGTAACTCACTATGTAGGCCAGGCTGGCCTTGAACTCACAGAAATTCCTCTGCCTCTGCTGGCATTAAAGGTGTGTGCCACCATGCTTAGCTCAACTTGTTGGATGTTATCCTGAAGTTTATCATTTATTATGTGTTCTTTACTGGACCAAATACATAATGGTAGAAATAGATGTCTTATTTCTGTAAGAAAAGTTTATGTCTCTCTCATAGCCCTGTTCTACAGAATTTCTGTTCTCTTCCCCAGATAGGCAGCCAGTGCTGTTAGACTCCCAGGTAACAGTTTGCCTCTCAATTAGAGCAAGTTGACTCTCCTTTAGGTAGATCTTGAAATGCAGCTCAGAGAAGTATTTATTAAATAATTGTGGGGAGTTAAATAGGACTTTAGTGGCATTTTTCAATAAGGTCACAAGATTCTTTTCTCTGAAAAATACTGTCAACTTACAGAATCAACCAAGTCATGACAGAAAACATTTAAGAAAATTGTCATCCGGAGAAGAGAAAAATGTTGCTACGTATCAGAAGAACTTGGAAGTGAGCCAGTTTGCCACCATCATGAGTACTGAGTCGTCTTTGAACGAAAGCCCCACTGACGGCAGTGAGAAAGAAGGCAGCCTTTCTGAAAGCAGTGTTGATGCAGACAGCGAAGCCTCTGAATCCGAGAACGCTCCCAAGCAGACTGTGCTGCTCCGATCCGGTGGCCATTCCTGTGGGCACACAGAGCAGCACCTACGCCTCCCATTGGCAAGTGAATTGCCACACTCCAAGGAGACGTGCAGTGGTGATGAGAAAATGGCTGAAGCGATGGCTGAACTTCATTTGAGCGGCACCATAACTGGAAATAGAGATTTTCACAGGGAAAAACAGCTGCTAAATGTCCCAAATAATTTGTGTTTTTCAGAGGGAAAACATATGAGGTTTCACAGTGCCCAAAATGCTTTTCAGACTCTCTCTCAGAGTTATGTAACTACATCTAAAGAATGTTCCATTCAGTCCTGTCTCTACCAGTTCACATCAATGGAGTTACTAATGGGCAACAACAAGCTGCTCTGTGAGGACTGTACTGAGAAGAAACAGAAGTGCCAAAAAGAAACCAGCTCTGCAGGTAAACTCCTAGCCTGCTTGCTTTCTGGGTTACTGATGGTTTGGTTGCAAGTGACTAGTGGCTTATAGTTGCTTATTGGCTGACCCCAAGAACCTGTGTGCATTGACCCTCTTGGCACAGGCCTTGTCTTACTTGGGTCTCTGAACTCAGGACACTGACTGGGCAGAATAGATTCCCAGCAGAAAATGCAGTAAATGAAGAGCAAGAAGTACACGTCTCTGCCTTGAAATTTCAAATCCGTGTAATCTAATCTGAGAGATCTGATTATCTAAAACCTTTCTGAAATATCCTAAAACTCATGGTTGAATCACAGTGGGATTTGACATTACTGGCTTTTACAAATCCCCTCAATTTCTTCTAAGTCCAAGATATGTATGTGACATTCTTAAATATATTTATACTGTGAATCTAGTGTTTGCTTGATTAGAGAAAGGTGGAAATTCTCACCTGAGGAATTTTCACTAGCATTAATGAATGACTAATTGTTGGTGGCTACATTGTTGCTTGAGATGGTGACAGGGCTTAGTAGGTAAAGTGTTTGCTGAAACAAGCATGAAGACATGTGTTTGGATCCCCAGGACCTGTGTGAAAGCCAAGTGCAGGGGCACGTACCTGAAATACTAGCGCTTGGGAGGGAGAGGCAGATGGATCTCTGTGATCTACATAGTGAGCTCCAATACAACCTGTCTTAAAAAACAAAAAAGAAGGTGGAGAATTCATTAAGAAAGCTGCCACTCTCAACTTCTGGCCTCCACATGCATGTGCACAATGTGCCTTAACCACCCCCACCTCCCAGAACATATGTACACCAAACACACACACACACACACACACACACACACACACACACACAGACACATTAAAAAAAGGTTTCTTGGGCTAGAGAGATGGCTCAGCTGTTAAGAGCACTGGCTATTCTTCCAAAAGACCCGGGTTCAAATCTCAGCACTATATGGCAGTTCACAGCTGTCTGTAATGGCCTGGTGTGGTGGTGCATGCCTTTAATCTCAGCACTCAGGAGGCAGAGGCAGGTGGATGTCTGTGAGTTCGAGGCCAACCTGGTCTACAAAGTGAGTCAGGACAGCTCAGGCTACACAAAGAAATGCTGTCTTGAAACCCCGACCCCCCCAAAAAGTTTCTTTAATATTTTTTAAAACATGATATAGCCAGTTGTGATCGCTCATACCTTTAGTCCCTGCACGTGGGAGGCAGAGGCAGGCAGATCTCTGAGTTTGAGGCCAGCCTTGTCTACTGAGTGAGTTCTAGGACAGCTAAGGCCACACAGAGACCCCCCCCCAAAAAAAAACTAACCCCCCAAAGAAAACCATCGCAAAACATGATGCAGTAATATATGTAGTTTTTATATAAATATCTACTATATTGTAAGTAATATATTCAATAGAATTTTATAAATAAATTTGTTATATTTTATGCAGAAAAGAAAGCAGGGGGAGTTTATACTAATGCCAGGAAGCAACTACTCATATCTGCTGTTCCAGCTATCCTAATTCTTCATCTTAAAAGATTCCACCAGGTAAGAGCCCATTTAGTAACACTATAATCAGTTTCATGTTATGTTTGCAGAGACCTAAGACCAATGGGGAATTGTTAAGCATTAGAAAGTGTTTCCTGGGGTCTGGAGAGATGGCTCAGTAGTTAAGAGCACTAGCTGCTCTTCCAAAAGACTGGGGTTGAATTCCCAGCATCCATATGGCAGCTTACAACTGTCTGTAACTCCTGTTCCAGGGGATCCAGCTCTCTCACACATCCAGGCAAAACACCATTGGATGTACATAAAATAAAAATAAAATTAAAAAAAATCATTTAAAAAAGAATTATTTCAAAAAAATGTTTCCTGGAATTACAAAAAAATTATATGGGATTTCCTGCACTAGGGTAAAAGCTTTATAAACATTATTGAAAGATTTAAGTAGTAGGAAACTAAGTGGTGTCTCTGAGTGGTGTTTCAATGGAGACTGAATATTATTAAGAATTACATCCTGGGAATGGTGGCACATGCCTTTAATCCTAGCACTTGGGAGGCAGAGGTAAGCGAATCTCTGTGAGTTTGAAGCCAGCCTAGTCCACAGTTGCTCTGGACAGCCAGGAAATAAACAAAGAAACCCTGTCATGAAAAACCAAAAACAAACAAACAAAACCATACAGCTCTAAGCTCTCATGAACTGGCTGAGGTGGTGTTTGGGCTGGTGGTGCTGATTAGGGAGTAAACAAAGGAAGGAGGGAGGCCCTACACCCATAAGACTTCAGTATTTTAAGAAAAGATGGCCTTTCTTTAACCATTTATGATTTTGACCTTGTATCTTGTTAAGGGGGGGGTTTGGTTTTCTTTTTGTTTTTTTATTTGAACCCAGGGTTTTCTGTTTGCTAGGCAGGTGCTCTGCCACTGACACCTCTTGCCCTGTTTTTCTTTTGTCTTTAAAATATGAGATAGGGTCTTTGGAGGTTACCCAAACTGATCTGCAATTTTCTGTGTAGCCTGGGAAGGCCTTGAAATTGTAATCTTGCTCTGGCCTCTTAAGCACCTGGATTATAGGTCTGTGCCATACCAGGCCTGACTACTTTTTAAAAAAATAACTTTCAATTTCTGTGGAAGAAGTAAATAGAAACTACTAAGTACTGTAACTTTTTTTAAAGTTAGAGTTTTGTTCATTTGTTTGTTTGGTATTTTAAAATAAAAATAGGACTAGGGAAATAGCTCAGTTGGTAAAGTTGTTAGTAAAAGACGGAGGGGAGAAAGGGGGGCAAAAGAGAATGAGAAAAGTTAGATACCTGTTAATGAAAGCTCACGCCTTTAATCTCAGCACTTGGGGTGGGGACAGCAAGGGGAAATGTTATGAGTTCAAGGACAGCCAGAGCTACATAGTGAGACCTTAAGTAACAACAACAACAACAACAAAAACCAAACCCAAAACAAATAAAAAGGTCATGATTCTCCATAGTCAATATTACCGAAACCTGGTTA